>JAQFZP010002074.1:0-15293 GCA_034695745.1 Geophilus truncorum | reverse complement strand
GTTTTAACGACAATCGGTTATAACGACATTTTTTGGGCGGTCCCTTAAATGTCGTTATAAGCGGACTCGACTGTACTGTAATTGATTTATTTGACATGGAAAAAAAGTAAATTTTTATTATAATTACAGTAACATTCTTGCTTGTATAGCGTAAATCCTGTTATAATGTCACTTTTTCCCCCGGCTGAAACTACCTTCTATAGCTGCAGAAAAAAATTAGGCTATATCGTAAACGTTTATAGCGGAAACTCGCTTATAACATATAACGCAAATAAAATATAGATTTTTACACTTTTGATGCTTTTATTATAGTTTATACAATTAATTCGCAACAGAAAGCATCCAGACCATCAAAAGAAATATGTAACGAATACTGTATGTTGTTGTTGCATTTCAGAATGCAAAATAGAAAAATGTGACGTTTGTTTCAATAAGAACTACTGCACTCGTTGCATCGAAAACTACGTCGAGCATCGAGGTCAATGCATCAGTCAGTGCCCGGAAGGAACACTCAGTAGAAATCAGACAAGACAGTGTATTGCCAAAGGTAACTTGTACTTTATGGTCAAAACATGTAATAATTGTCGCATTGTTTTCTTTGTCAATTAGTCGACTGTGGAGTTGGTGATTGGAGTCCCTGGGGAGTCTGTGCCAAAAAGGGACAAACTTGTGGATACAAATACGGATTTCAGTCACGAGTTCGAGAAATTCTTAAGTTGCCATCGTCATCAGGTGGCCGATGTCCACCAATTACGGATAACCGGAGATGTCGGATGATACATAGATATTGCCCTGGTGAGAATTTGGTGAATCAGGAGGAGTTTTTATTTTGTATCACCATAATTGTTTCTGAAATTTTTTTTTTAATTTTTTAAATTTTTAGAAATTTTTATTAATTTCTAAATTAGGGTTTGACCGATATCATGAAAATCTGAAATCGGCCGCTATCCGATATTGCAAATAAAAAATCGACTAATAGCGATTCCAATTTTTCAAAAATTTGTTGCTTTTGGATACGTTATAGTTTTGTTATGTTTGTAATATTGTACATTTTTTAAAAACAAACATATTATAAACGTAAAAATTTGATCACGTTTATAATACTTTTTCTATGCAAAACGTAAACAAAACATTGACCAAAACCATTTTTGAATAAAATTGGAATCGGCAGCCAAAATATCAGTCGATTGCTGATATTATCGATTTCAAAATCGATCAAGCCCTACTCCAAATCACTCTAATTTTTCAAAAATCTTTTTAAAAACCCTTCAAAACTTTGCTAACAATATTATTTTGTCAGGTCCACTCTTACTTTTTCCCATTTTGACTCACACTGTGAACTGAGTGTTTTTAAATTCACTCACCAGATGGCATACATTCATTGCCAGATTTTGTGCTTTAATACATACTTTCAAGAGTAAAACCACAATCTGAATCAAGCATTAAAATCAGTTCTAGAGACTGAAAACAATTATTAAAATTCTCACTTAAAGTTTAGCGCCATCTATTGACAGAATTTTCAATTGTTTTTTGTATCCACTTGTCAGACATCATTTCAAATGAATCTGAACTTGGAAATAAGAAAAACAAAAACAGGAAGCGAAAGAAGGACGGTAAGCGGCAATGGAAGCGAAAGAAGAAGCTGAGACAAAGGAACAACACAGCTCTGGTGGCAAAAGTAAGCAACAGACTGGATGATTTGCTCATTTAAAACCGGAAGTAGACAGAAACAGGCCAGTAACTTATTGGTGATGTAAAAATGACACTTTTGAACTGTATTCATTAATTGCCCCAGTGGATTTTGGAAAATGTTTGATTTTTTTTCATTTTGTACATATTGTAGAATGACTTTAAAATTAGAATGGAAGTTATTATAATAATAAAAATCTAGAAGAAAATTTTCAAGATGAAAAAAAAAATCGAGCTTAATGAAGACTTTGTATTTTAACTTATTAATTTTTAGAATATAATGTCATGTCTTCCAAAAAAAATATTACTGTAATAAATTACATCTGTAATATCTTTACACATTGTATTAGTTGTATATCTTCAATATTATATATAAATTTTTGAAAATAAATTTTTTTTAAATATAATAATGGTTTTTTGCTGGAATTAAAGTGATGTTAGAAAGTTAGAAAAAACTTGATATTTAACTACCAAGTTAAAAACATATCAACTTTTTTAACAACTTAATCACTTTTAAGTTACAACAATGAATGTTTTTTGTTCATATGTTTGCAAGTTTGTAGCTTGGTCCCATAAGCTTTCGGTAACTTAACATCAATAACAACAAACACAAAACCACACTCTTTAAATTGTTTAATAACTTCCACAAAATGCAATTACAATATTAGATATGTAAAACAATGCACTAATCAACCAAGAAAAAATAACAATTTTTCACTTAAACACCACCATTGTTAAAATAAAACCTGCAAAATTGCATACTCTTGTGGAAGACTTGATTTTTTGGTTGGAAGACATTGTATACACTCATTACAACTTTGACAAACAAACCAACAATTACATTGTATACATTGTTATTTTCATAAATTGGAAGACTGGATTTTTATTTTATTATATTACCATTGTTACAATACCAGTAACAATTGTTCTTACTTATTGTTACACAACTACATGGTTAATACAATGCAAGAATCATTTATTGAAGAATAAATCAATCATTAGTGTTAGTTATTATTTATTTACAATTGTAGTAATACTTAATGGTAACTTTTAGATAAATTCCATTGTTTTCTTACACTAACTTTGTTGGAAGACATTATATCTAAGGCTTTTAGAGTTTTACATATAGTAATTTATACAACATTACAATTACCTAAAATTATTTATTATTATAACTTAAAAATAAATGTCACTTTTGGTATAACTCACAACAATGTCAAATTGAGTGGAAAGAAAATTCATTTTGTTCCAAACTCACACAAAACATGTCAGTGTTGCACAAGTGCAAGAATAGCATGTTTGTGGGACAAGTGCATGGTTACATTCGTGATGAGAAAAAGGCTCTAGGCAACAATGTATATCACATTGACATTTAAGAGAATAAAGTGCAAAATATTGCACTTTTTGAGGTAAAATCACTCTACAATGCACATTTCTAATGGTAGACTTTTTCTACACATATTTCTAACATTGTTGTTTATGTTACTTCTAGATTTACTTTGTAGAAGATAACATTTTTTTATATTTTTTTATCTATTGTTTCAATATGTCAAGGTGAACACTGACACAACAGTTGTTGTATTTTATAGCAAGTTATTAATATTGTTTTCATCAGTCACTTCTCTTATTTAACTATAATCAATCACAGTCTTTGACATCTAGATTGGATAATGTAAAGCAGTTAATCAGTGACTACATTGTATAATAGATGGCACATGAAATTAAATTGTAATTAAGTAACAAAACAATTAATTGATCAAATAAGTGGTATTTGTGGTGTTTAAACAACACCAACACAATAGATTTATACATAGACTAAAAATAGTTAGAAAACAATAACAATTTAAATTTAAGTTTCTGTTCATCCATTGTTGTCATTTAGGTAAGTAGATTGTAAAAATGGGCTTATTTTGACTAGTGTGTTTTGTAGATTTTGAATTGAATCTATTGTTGAAAATTTCAGCCCTTTGATTTCTACTTGGAAATATTGTTACAATGTTCATTGTTACACAGAAACAAATTATTAGTATAATAATTTCAACAATATCAAATATTGTAATTAATTTCCGTACATTTTTATAAACATGACACCATCAAAAAAAAATCAGCAACATTAAACCAAACACTATAAAAACATTAATAGTTAAAAAAATTCCCACCAGATGTCTTTCCTAACGACAAAACTCAAAGGGCATCAGTACAAAATCAGCAATATTAACCCTTCCATTACCGGGTAACGAAAATCTGTTACCTCAGTGCTGAATCGCTGTTATAATTTTTGTTACTGCCAACAGTATATGTAACCAATCACGATCATTCTTTTCTGTCACTAAACACTGACATTTTTAATACCTCATTAGCAGAAAGCCTAATCAAAAAATTCTCATAGAATTTTAAGGGGCAGAAAAAGTGCAACTTTATTATTAATTTTTTACTAGAGTATGGATAAATTCAAATTAAAAAAAAAATTTTATTCAAGTTCTGCAAGATGAATATTTTTTAACCTACGGCTGGTAATGGACGGGTTAAACCAAACCTAAAAAAAAACTAAAAAAAAAAAAACTTAAATAATTCAAAACAAAAAGAAAAACCTCCACTAGATGTCCTTCCATAGACAAACCCTCTGAACATGAGTTATGCCAACTCAATTTGATAAGCTTTAATCAGAGCGCGGAACGAATAATAAATCCCGTTGACTCCGCAAAGACATCCTAAGAATATGATAAATATATTGAAACTAATGACATACCACTCTAGGTAATTCCACTTAATTCTCAAGTGGAAATAAGAAGGCCAGATAAGAGACAGCATTGTACCTGTAAAACTGCCAATGAGACCCATGAGGATGGCAAAGTGGGGGATACCCACAGCGAAGAAGACAGTGACCAACACCACTGTCACTCTCAATGCCAAGCCCCAGACCTTCAATTCCCCATCCAAAGCATAGCATGATGGGAAATAGGTAGTTGGCCTACCACGAAAGAAAGCCGTCTCTAGAAGCTCGACGGCAGCGTAGAAGGGCAGCGGATAAGACAGAAGTGCCTTGATGACCAGAATGAAATTGATGAGGGCCCGGAAGCCTCTGGAAGGGAGGTTAATGGTGATCTCTTCTTCTGTGTCGTTGGCCCAGGTGAGAAAACAAAGGTAGGCAAAGATGCCTTTGAAGGCAGCAGCAGCTATGTGGCTCCAGTTGAGCATACAGTCGAAGCGTGACCGGTCGATCAGGTTGGCTTCGAGAGACGGCAAGAAGATTTGCGAAGTGTAGCTGAAGACAATGATCCCGAGAGAGATTGGGAAGTAGTAGATGTCAATCTTCATTTGGACCTTGCTCCAAGCCCAGCTGCCAGCCTGGGTGAGGCAGTAGCCCAAGATGATGATGTTGATCACCAAGTGGACCATGGAGCACCAGAAGGAGAGAAAGGATACAGAACGAAGATTCTTGAGAAAAGCGCATGGGAGCAGGAACATGCCGGCAACCATCATCCAAGATTCTTTGTCCAACGATCCTAAGGGGAAAGTGCCAAACATAAGATCTCCGCAGAGAACGACGTACAGGATGCAGGTCATGAGGAGTTCCACCAACTGGGCCACGTTCACCATTTTGCCGCCGTACCGTTCTCCAAGCACGCATTGAGCGACAGCGACGTAGCTGTCCCGCACGCGTACTTTTTCTCCACGTTCGTTCACCTCGTAGAGACATTGTACTAGGATTTTGCCAGTATGGCAACAGATGTAAGCGACGAACACCATGGCGAACACGCCCCAGTATCCACCATTCTTGACTGCGTATGGTAGAGACACAACAAACATACCCTGCAAACACAAAATTATGATATGTTACGTGCAGTGGCGTAACAAGGGGGGGTGGGCAGCCAGGGCACGTGCCATGGGCGCCACTTGGAGGGGGGCGCAAAAAGAGGTGTAGCGACCTTTTTTTTTTTTTTTAACAAAAAAAAAAATAAACACAAAAAGTCATCAAAATTTTGGCATAGGGGGCGCCATTTTCTGCGATGCCCTGGGCGCCCAGAAGCCTAGGTACGCCACTGGTTACGTGTGACGTCATCAGCTTCGATATCTGATACTGATTTCAAAATTGGTCGAGCCCTATAGTTTAAAGTTAAACAAAGAGCTTTTAATTATTCAATTTTAAATGATTTCAGCAAATGCAACCAAACAGTACAATGGTTTTAATGTTTTGAACCTGATGACGTCATGAAACTAATCCACCAATATAACTAAACTAATGGCCTTTGTAGTGTCTTAAAATTTATTATAATAGTGTTTAATCAAATTTAAAATTCTGTCCTGCACATTTATCTGCCACCTGGTGATAAGTGGTGTCAACTCAACAACTGACATTCGCCATCATGAATGATGTTACTAATTATAATTATAACACTTATCATCAGAAAGCAGATACACCCATACACCAATCAGAGAAGACCATTTACCCATTCTTACAATTAGCAATCGTAAAAAAAAAGGTTTTGACATGACTTAATATGGAGTTAGAAAAAACTTTGATAAATAACCCAACAGCATAGATGTTTGCGCAGGAGCAATAAGAATTTGTTCACAAAAATTAGATCATAAAGTCAAGTATTCAAAATGACCGTAGTGTGTATCTTTTGTTACTCAGACACGACAAAGTTTTTCGCAAACTTTAACCAAGTTTTTTCTAACTCATTATCCCATTATCCCACACACACACACTTACCTGTATAGCATTGGTTACATTCCATCCAGCCTGCCATTCGGTTATGGGCGACTTGGTATCAAACTCGCTGACCCCTCCGATCGCGCCGTCATCGTCTTTTTCCACGCCAGCCATGCCATTGTACTTGGCAGATCCGTATTCTCCACCCTCACCGCCAAAACTTGTCTGTTCCATGGCGCCCTCTTCGCCCTCTGGGATGCGCCCCAGGGCGGACATTTCCGTCTCTTTGTTGAGATTCCTCGGGGCGAACCCCGATTTCTCTTCGCCCTCTCCACATTCGGGCAAGTATTGCCGCAATCTGTTGAGTAAATTGACTACTCCTTCCATTGCTTGCTATTGTTAGGGTGTTTTGGAAGACATTGTTGAACAAGACATAGCTTCGGGCGTCAATGGAAAAAGTGTTTTAACAATGGAAGACGTTGTTGGCAGGCAGCATTGTTGTTTTTTCTTAGGGTATTGTTGTTTAACATTGGAAGACTTTGATTTTTGTAACAATGCTTTTAACTATGCTTCGTTCGAAGTCGACTTCTTATGATTCGTGGGAGCCGCCATTTTGGTAGGTTTCTGAAGAATAGAAATGTAAATGTAAAATTGAGGATTGTTTATAGTGCCATAATTTTTATAAAAAAAATTAAAGTTTATGTATTTATGATGAGTCATTATTCTAATCAAAGTGCATGGTGCTGTAGACTATCGAGAAGATAAGGATAAGGATGGCTGCCATGAAAACACCAATTGCAGCACAGTAAAATTCGTGTTGCAATTGGCTGAATTTTGTTTAACCCAATAACCATGATTATCTCGAAAATGGCATGACTCAATCTTGTTTTGCAACAAATTCTCAATAATTGGCTTCAAATTTAGTTCAGCATTCACCACTAGTGGCGCTGACTTCTAATGTAGATTTGAGATTATGGCAGACTTCTGGTTAATTTATTTACTTCTGTTATTACTATTGTAAATGTCTCACTGCATCTCTTCATTAACTGTCTAAAATATGGTAATTATTTGACGACTTAAAGTAGAATTAGATAAATAACACTTGAACCCCGATGTAACGTACTCCGCTGTAGCATAAACCCCGTTCTAGCGTAATCACTTTTTCCCTCAGCATAAGGTGAAAACTTAAAACTTGATCTTTAAAAGTTATTATACCTTTAACATCTAAGATTAATGTGAGCATTAGTTTGCTTATTTTGCATAATAATTATATACTGTATATAATTTTACTTTACTTGTAATTGAGTAACAAAAAGTTGTATTTATAATCATAAATGTGGTTATCTTTTTATAATAAAACTGAACTAGAACAGTTAACAAAGATTAATTTTTAACAATAAATTAGAAATAAATTTATAAAAATTATGTCAAGAAATACAAAATTTTAAAAAGTTAATAATTAGATGAACTGACAATGAGTGCTTCCCAACCATCCAATCACGGATTAATATCAAACAAACATTTTGCCAACTTATTATTCCTTTAAATGCTTTTGTTCACCTCGCAATACAATGTGAGATATAAAGTAAATGTCAATATCTACAATAGTTTTGATGTAATACAATATAGAAACGTCAATTTTTATTTTAGGTGAAACAATTTATAGGAACAATATAAGTCAAGGATACTGTATGATTGTTTGCTATTAATTTCATAGAAATCCATGGTTGGCTAGATCAAAAGCACTTTTTGTAAGTGAGCGAACCAAATTGTAATTGTAATATATTCGTCTTACCTACAATATTACCCTATTCTACATGTCACATGTCACAAAACTGCAGGAAAGCTAAACTTAAATTCACCACCATGAATTGCAGAAAAGCCAAACTTAACACTCACACAACATGAATGGCAGAAAAGCAAAATTAAAAAAAAAAAATTAAATTTTTTTAACGCTTTATCAATTACAACCCCTACACTAAACCCACAAAACTAATTCACCCACTCACCCACTTTAACTTGCCATCTCTTAAGGATTAAACCAAACTCAAAACAACTCTAAAAATCAATACCAACACCCATTTCCTTCAAATACTATCATTAACAACCTCAAAACCCTTTTAAAACACCCAAAACCCTTTCACACACCCTCAAAACTCTCACTCCCAGTATCTCAGCAATGAAAATATTGATTTTTTTTAGCGCCGCGACTCAACTCAGCCAATCAATAAAATTGACACAGAATCACCACAAACCCAAATGAAAACCCGAGAAAATCCTAAAACCCCCACTAATAAACAAAACCCCCACCCCACAAAACCCTACAAACTCTCACAATCACCAATTACTTGAACGTGAGAAGAAGAACCTCTTGATCAAAGACAAATGGCTGATGACAAACAACATGGATGCCAATGCTGATCTTCTCTCAGCATCACATTTTTTCAAAAATATAACTTCCGGTTTCCTGAAACAACCAAACAACTGTAAAACAATATAAAACACTTGTCAACAACAGATCTTTACACTCAAGTGCGTCTTTGATGTGTAATGGCGGATAAAACACCTTCTTCTCACGTCTCCATCTTCACGGGATGACGGCCGCAGGGATGCTGGGAAATACCCATTACGCATGCGCAGTATGTTGGAATCTCACAAACCGATTTCACTAATTTTTTTTATCGATTTCGTCATATTTTTCTGATTTTTAATTGATTTTTTTACATAAACCTCGTTATAACGACGTCTAATTAACAAGCTCTTCTATGGGATTTCGTTACAACGAGGATGTGGTTAAAAATGGGTTGTAAATAACAGAAAAAAAATCATGACGTCATAGTTATTTTATTATTAACTTTCTATACATTTGTTTATGATACAGTATATATTTTTTACATATTTAAGGTTATTTATGTATTTTTCTAATTTTTAAATATTTTTTTTAAATTTAAATCTAAAATGCATGTATCTGACTTCGTTTCTCCATTTTTAATCTTCGTATACGTTTATTTAAATGACTGATTACGTACACTGACGCAACAACACTGAGTATCTGTATAAACAATATAATAATGAGTAAAATTTTATCATTATATATTATGTATTTAACATACTTCTAGTAAGCCGAAACCAGCAACAGATGGCGCCCAAATCACTTTATTATCGACGAGCCATTGGTACATTTTTATGCCACAGCCATCCTAGTGAGAGAATAAGCAATTAAATTAATTTTTAAGGAAATGGCATTGTTGTTTATGTTTTTACTTGTTTTAGCCGTAATCCCGTGAGATCTCGCGTCACGTTTCTTTTGGCGACGACGAAAGTGACGTTCATGTTGTCGTATGGTGTGGCGATGGTGGTACGGGGAGGAATGAGATAACATGACGTATCGATGACGTCATTTCTGTAGGCGAATTCGCGAGGACCTTCGTAGCCGCAACAATCGAGCTTGAAGAAACAGTAAATGTAAGTTTTAGAGATTTTTTAAGGCTTAGATTGAACCGGAAATGGCATCTTAAACAGTTTACTGAATAAAAATTAAATTTTCGGTTGAGTTATTGGTGGAAAATTAGTGATAAATGGATTTTCTACATTTTAATTTATAGCCTAGTTGAACCGGAAGTGTGTTTTTTATAGCTACATACACTTTAGTAGCTATTTTTAAGTTGTTTTACTGACATTTCCGGTTTAGTCAAGTGACTGAAATTTGATAAACTCCTATTTTAATTGTTGGTTTAGCTCTGATAGAAATTTTAAGCCATAAATATAACCGGAAGTGAACTATATGTTGGTTTAAAATGGCACTTCCGGTTAAAGTTTTGCTTTAAAACATTAAAACTTTAACTAGCACTATAAAACAACACATTCTTGAAATTTAAAACTCACCACTAAACCGGAAGTACAATTTTCACCTGTTATAAATCAAACTAACAACAAAATTCATCACAATAAACACTTAAACCTCATTTAGAGACCTCAAAACACAATTTCCGGTTTTTCTCCAACAAACAAAATCTCACAAACAGCCTAAACTCAAACCGGAAGTGCAACTCTAAACCCCTAAAAAAAAACCTTAACATGCTTAAACCATCACTTCCGGTTACGGTACTCAAAACAATAAATCAAATCAATCAACTCTAAATATTAAGCGTTATCTTTAAGTATTAATTACAAGTTGCTATGTTACAGTTTCTATAGCATTGTATCAACTTCCATGTTACCGGTACATGGATTAAAAGTGGTTTCTTTTGCTTTTTGCTATATACAGTCAACGCTCCCATATCCGGCCAAAAGTCTCGGACCCTTTTTATGTCTTCTTACACTAAACACTATCTCACCCGACCAGTTCCCATAACCGGCCACTTTTGCCGAGTCCAGCTTATGTCCGGATATGGAAGCGTTGACTGTACCACTATACGAATACGTCGCACACACTTACAATCTTATATTGTATCAACAAATTACACATAATTTAGGCTTAAACATAAAAAAAACTCAACTCTTTACCAACTGGAGTGAAACACACTCAACATCTATTATCAATTTGCATTTCCTTTAAACTAACAATGCAGTGAAGCATCTCTCTCACAACTTACATGCTCTTGAATCAAGTTCCTAGTTGTTGGATTGACCTCTGTCCATCCAAAATGAATAACATCTTCCATCTATTTTTCCCATAACAAATAATTCACACATGAGTTCATCTTATAGAGGATAAAAAAAATTTTAAATTAAAAATATAAAAAAAATCTGACCTCGATCCTTAGTATGACCAGAGTTAATATGCCACCAATTTGGGAAGCAATGCATAAAACTGCTACTAACATGTACTGGAAATAGAAAAAAAAATTTTAAGTGAATGATTAGTTGGAGTAATTGGGTTTAGAGTTTTACCAATACGACCAGACAACGGCTTTGGCTTATCGTTCCGGCGAAGCCTAAAATCGCTGTGACATAAAATAAGGTTGGTTATTAAAAAAAAATGGCGTTTTAAAGGAAAAGTGAACTGAACTGGTTTATTATTAAATGTGAATCTATACATTACAAACAGTAATTAATCGTTGTCAAATTTTTTTGACATGTTAAATTTTGTAAAAAAAAAAAAAAAAAAATGATTGGAAACAGCGAATGTCAAAAGAAAAATGGATTCTGGGAATTTTGAGTTTATGACGCATGTAAATCCTGCTCGAGATAATTTTGGAACTAAATCCTGGATGCTGGATCAGTTGCTGAAAAGCAACGAAAGCATTGCGGAAAATTCCTGCTACAGAGGCAGCAGACTTCGTGACGTCATAAATCCATAATCCATTTTTCTTTTGACATTGTTTTTCTGAAAATTATTTTGGGATGATTAATTATTGTTTGTGATGAGTAAATTTATATTTAATACTAAACCACTTGAGTTTACTTTACCTTTAACTTTAAGGTGAAGCTTAAGTGGAAAGAGTTAATTGATTGTTATGTTATTAATTTAATCAAGCAAATTTTGTAAAATAAAATAAAATTTTACAAATTGCATTGTTACTTTTATGTTTGGTTGATGGTTGTTGATGATTGATCATTTTTAAAACTTAATTTTGTCTTTTTTAAAATTTTAGATTTTAATTATTTACAAATTTTGAATGTAACTAACATCACTTCTTTTATTTATATAAATTATATACAAAAATTTCATATAAAATAAAAAATAAAAAATTTAAAAATGATAAAAAGTTGCAATTCTTAAACATTTTTTAAAACTTTTTTCTACAGTTATCTAATTAGAAACATATTTTACAAACTAGTGATGCAACTCAATCAACCTAAAACCAACATCACATAAAACAATAGTTTCTTAAAAAAAAATTTAATTTTCCTTCAAAGTTCAACAACCCTTAAATCCCACACTCAAACTCCAAATACACCAAAACATCACTTACCTGTGAAAAACAGGTAAAATCCAATACCTATGATGACATAAGTGAATAACTGCCATAAAAAATTGACATAAACCATACATTAATTTTTATAAATAATTTTATAAATCACTTCCTACCAAATTTCCTGATAAAAACTTGCCCAGTGTGACAGAAGTGGCCAAAACCCATGCAATATATCCAATTAAAAATGAACCAACCAACTAAAAAAAAATAAAAAAATTAACATTAGGCCTATTTTAGGCCTAACTTAACCACAAAGGCCTAATTCTATTGTAGCAAACAATATAACATCCATATAACAGAGTTAAGTGTTTGATTGAATTGAAATCAATTAGGTTTAAAGGTATTAGATATAAAGGAAGAATGAATTAACTCTCAAGGTTATAACTCAGTAAAAATGTGTTTTCCAGTGGACTTGTGGATGTGTAACAGTGATATGGAAAAAATAATCTTCTGGGAGATGAAATTGAAACTTTCTCATCACTTTTCTCATCTTTTCCCACAGATGTATTCTTTTCTCAGTTTATTGTAGTTGATTACCCTTTTATTGGTTGACCTCATTTCCTCAATCACCTTACAAGAAATAGTGTTGGGTGAATAAACTTGAGTCAAGTTTTCAAGCTAGAAAGTTTGAGTTTGTGGATGAAGAAAAGGTATTGTTGTTTGGATTTGAGAATTTTGGAGTTTTTAAAATTTTTTTGAGATATTTTTTTGATGGATTTTTTTTGGATTTTTTTAAGTGTTGGTTAAAGGCGAACTGTAAAATTTATTGTGTTGTGGTTGAGGTGGGAAATGTATGTGATTTATTGAGTTGTTTTTATGTTTTTGTTGGGTAAGTTATTGAATTTTGATATTAAAAATGTTGAGATTTAAAAAAAAAAATTTAGAAAAAAATTGAAATTAAAAATTGGTTGATTATTATTTTAGTTGTTTTTTAAATTTAAATTTTTTTTTAACCAGTTTTTGTTATCATTATTTTCATATTTTGTAAGATTTTTGAAAATTGGAATTAATGAATTTTTTAATTTATTGTTTTATAACATGTGAAAAATTGAAAATTTAAAGTATTTTATAAGTTAATATTGATTTTACATCAAAATTTTTATATATTTTTACTATATAAAATTTAAAAAAGAAAAACTATGCAACATTTGTCATTTTTTTTAAATCTTATAAATTAAAAAAATAAAAATTCTATTTGATTTGTGAGCATTTTACAAATTTAATAAAATGTATAGAAAAAAAAATTACTTTAAACTTTATAAAATTTTTATAAAAAACTAACAACATATTTATTTTACATTTAATAAACAAATAATAAACAAAAGCAAATTTTCATCTTTTTATAATTATTTTCTAAACTTTCACCAGTTTTTATACCGAATTCACTGATTTCTCATAAAAACACAAAAATTGAATTCCTACATTTTCCTTAAAAATTTCTTCTATTTAATGAAATAAATCAAAATAATAATTCCAAATCACAAGAATCACTCCCAGCCACTGTTTTGTTTACACTACTCAACAGGAAGTCAAAAGTTCCATTGATTAGAAAAAAATAATTTGACTACACAGGGGGTGAACTCATCCCACAAAGAACTTCCGGAAGAGCATAGTTCCATAACACATTCATGAGAACTAATAACTTACACTAAAAAAAATATTAAAAAATAATAAATTTGTTACTTACCCATATTATAATTGTTAACAGCACCAAGATGTAAGAACAGAATGATGGAGACGATTTTGAAGGTGAATAACTCGCCTTCATCCTGAATTTTTTTTAACAAAATAAAATTTAAATTTAAAAAAATTGAATTTTTTTTTTTACCTGAATTCATATCAGTGCGCGTTTTACTAGCGTTCCACTTGCGTCCCCGAGTAGTGAATGAATTTCCTGAGTTAAAAACAGTCATAGCCCACTTGGTTTAATTGAGCGATGAATTGTGCGCATGTGCAGTGAGGTTTTGTTTTCTTTGAAGCGCCGTCTGGGAGTTGATTTTGAAGTGATTGGTGATGTAATTGACTGTGAAAAGTGGTATTTATAAGGTAAGTAATAATGAGATGTAAATTAAAAAAAAAAAAATGAAAATAATATATTTTTTACATACCGTATTTATTTTTTCCCAAATTATTTTATTTTTTAATCTTTGTATTAAAGATGTTTAAGATTAATTTTAGCATTGTTGTTGCAGTAAACAATGCTAAAACACTAAAGATTCACTTTATGTTTCTGTGCACAATTAATGCATCAATACAAGTAAGTTTCATCTGTGCCTTGGATAGCGCTGTAGCCTAGTGAGAAAAACTCCAATTCGGGATGGACTAAACGTCGGGTGTCAGGTGTCAGTCGTCAGGTGTCTGGTCAACTATTTTCCCCAAAACTAAATGTCAGGTGTCATGCCTCAGGTGTCAGGTGTCGGGTGTCGGGTGTCAGGTGTTTGTATTGATTCCGGCGTTTTCTTTGATTTTAGATTTTGACATATGGGATAACATACCAATAATGTTTTCTAACTATACAGTATACCAGGGCCGTTCTTAGTTCTTAGGGTAATCTCCTGAAAAAGTAATATTTGTCGTCTATTTACAAACATTTTACGGCAATTCCCAAAGCGATTCAGCCTAGGAACAGGCCACTCCGAACGGCCCTGGTAGTTGGTAAACGTTATTGGTATATTATCCTATATATCAAAATCTAAAATCAAAGAAAACGCCGGAATCAACTACGAACACCCGCTATCTGCAACCTGCCACATGACACCTGACTCAGGTGTCATGTGTCAATCCTTTTCCCAAAAACTGAATGTCAGGTGACCTGACATTCAGTTTTTGGGAAAAGGATTGACAAGACACCTGACTAGTGATCACTGACGCCTAACGTTTAATCAAAAATCGTCAGATACGGTACCTGACACCTGACACCTGATGTTTAATCCATCCCTCTTGGGGGAGTTTTTCATTTTTTGGTCACATCTACTAATCTATCAGAGCTGGACCTATGCATGCGATATCTTTTAAACTCCTTGCAC
>JAQFZP010002073.1:0-15296 GCA_034695745.1 Geophilus truncorum | reverse complement strand
TTTCTTCTAGACTTTGTTTATATTCTTATTACACACATTCTGGCAAACCTGGGTGTGAAAAATATAAATAATAAAGTTAAAGCTATTGCAAATTTTGTGATCCTTAAATTCCCTTGAGAGAGAGGGGAGTAAAAGGTGTGATGTATAAACACTCAAGCAACACAATTTTAACAAGTTACAAAACAACGCTTATTATTGGCACTCTAAACTACACATGGGAGACACACAGAATGAAACAATGCTCAATGTGCATGTGCGCAACAATAACGCAGCAATTCCATCATCATAGAACCAAAAAATTATCACAAACGATTGCAGAGATACTTTTAGTATCATATCTCTATACCATAAAAGATACTATTCTGATTGAGCAAATTATGTTCCCTTTACTGTCAAAAGACAGAAAGCAATCCACATTGCACAATATACCGCTATTGCTCCGAGATAAGAATTTTGTGTAAAATTTAAGAGCTTGACCATCAGAGGGTTTAAAATAACAATAAAGATCAATAAAGTAACGCAGCGCATACTACTGAATTTTTAAAATGTTCTTCAACCACTATTTTTTATAATGAAAACATCATTTAATCCAATGAAAAGCAAATAAGTTGACCATACCATTTAAAGATATTTTGTGCATCTTGAGTGTGCAAATAAACTTGCACATAGTTAGCCTAACCTAAAACTACATTCCTGTTTTCGCAGTTTCGTTAAACTTGTCATACATCTGTATCAACGAGAACGAGAAAATGTCATCTGAAGTTGAGCTTTCTGCAATTACTGGAGACAAAAGAGATTTCTTTTACAAGGTTAGATTTATAATAATTCCAGTGCACTTGTTCTTTAATCCTCCATAACTTGTAATAAGACTGCCATATCATCAAGCGCGGAAGAAAATCAATAAAAATCACGTATCTTTAACCCCGTTCCCATTTATCCCATTACCGGAAAAATAGATCCCAATAAAAAGTAGTTCAAAGACTTTGCGAGAAGATAAGGAATTGGATTTCACTCCATCAAACAACAAACAGAAAAAGAAAGAACGAAACCTGTTTGTGGGGTTTAGGTAAAACTAAACGTGGCGTTGTCACCGTTGCCTTTGCCTTTGCCGCTGCCGGCTACTCGCTTGGAAACGAACGGTTCAAGTTTTAATACTTTACATTGCAGGTGCAAGTGTCTTCACCTAATAAACATCAATAAATGTCAAGTGAGTAGGCAAAACAGATAAGTTTAGGTCACTCTGACCGTTTTACCACGTAATGAGAAAGGAAGTAGAAGGTCGAGGTCACGTTAAGTCATGTTTCACAAATGAAATAATGTGGTGTTACAAGTCAAGTAGAATTAGGCCTGCTTTGACAATGCTTGCCAAATCAAAATGCACATTCCATTACACGTGTTGTTTTCTCAGCTAACTTTCAAATTAAATTAATTTGTAAATTAAAGGTGAGTTTGCTTTGTATGAAAGTGTATAGAATAAAGTTTCGAGAATTCTGAGCATAATTTGAAATAAATTGTTTCAATGTAAGGAGTTATTGGAACTGTACCAAAGACAATGAGAGCGCCACTGGTTGATTAACAGTGTTGAAAACGCTATCAAAAAATAGCAGTAGGCTATCACTGAAAAAATAATAAATAACTTTTGCTAAAGCTAATTAAAATGTTGATCAAAACCTTTCGCTATGGACAATGCCATCACTGTTCCACTAGAAATTCACAATTTGATTTTTATTTTAGAAAATTGTTTAACCAACGATAATTTAGTATTGTATTTCATTGTTCGATTTAGGATTGCACCATCAGTCATTGAAGGATTAAGTAAAAAAAGTTGATGAATTGGTAGCAAGTTGTTTGCAGATCAAAAATTGTGATTATTTCCCTAGATTAAAATGTAGACTGCTACATTGCCCCGTAATCAATTGAAAACTACTCAAGAAAATTTATTGCAAAGAAAAACATTTCGAGTCCCAGATGAAATAAACCTTATTCTACTGAAACAAACATATTTCTTTCTCACTTGTCAATTGGGAAATAAACTTCAACTTGAAGTAGACAGAAAATACATTTGAAGCTGAGTAGGTTATTTAGCCCTCTGTATCATTGGAAAAAATATTGATACCGGTACCGTAACTTAAAAAAGTGTTAAACTGTAAACAAATTACTTTTTCCAAGCCTTATTAAGTCAGAGAAAGAAGATTTCATCCTATAAATAAATATGAAAATATAAACAAATATAAACAAATATCCAAATTGTAAACAGTTACTTACAAAACAAATGCAGCCAATTAAAAGAGCACGTCATCATTGCTGTGTTGTTGTTTTCTTAGCAACCATACTGTTTCCTCACTAAATACATTAAGTTTAGTTGTTGTTGCCTTGCACTTGATAATAGCACATTCAGTTTAAGTTAGTTGCCTAACATAATTCTATACATACTGTATAATAAAAATGTTTCTTTTAAACCATCCCAATTGACTAATTAATAACTGTCAGCTTCTCCACACTGCTAAATACCCACTTGAATTACATAACCAATTATAATCCACAATTGAATTTATCACACAAATTTTATTTCACATTTGAAACTCCCCTTATGTATATTGCTGTTTAATTATATCATATCAATAGTTTTAAAACTTTAATTCATACACATGTAATCACTATTAAGCCAACTTATACCAGCACATATAATCCTTTAAAATCTTCTCCGATATCAATGTTTTAAATGTTTACTTAAAACTGAATTGCCCATTACTTTATTTATTCAATTCCTCGTATATTTTCAGGGTTTAGGCATGTTCCACAACAGAGATACTGTATGTATGTTGTTTCAGAGATTGATGGGATTTAATGCTGCAAGTTAGAGGAAAGACATTTTGCAGCACAAATTGTATTAATGTAGAACACTGTGTTGAACTTATGGGTTAGCTGCCACTGCCACAGATGATTGATAGTGCATTCAGCCTGATTCAATAATCTCTTTAATAAACACCAGTGCTTGCAGGATAAATGCATTATTCATGTGTAAAGTAAGATGGAGTTGTTGTGAATGATATTTGATATTTAATGAAATGTCTTATCAGGTGAGTGGTTTGACTTCCTCTTGTACAGGAGTGAAGTATAGAGATAAGAATTTGTCCTCTGTTAAGCTTCTTATCTGATTTAACAAGTGCATGAGAAATGCTTAAAATGTCTTTACAGAAATGTTGATTAATTTATGTATAATGCTAAGTGAAGTGGGAAAATGATTAATATAAATGAGTCAAACGTTATGTGCCCAGTAAAAGAGTTGGATATACATACAGTTCCATTTGTTAAAAATTTTATCATGACAAATTTTATTAAAGTGAAAACTCTAATGGCATAAATATAATTCATTAATATAAGATGATGGCATTTTGTTACAAACGCCTCCTCATCTAACAAAACATTTAGAAATATCTGACTGTAAGACTTATAAGTTGAAATGTAATAGTGCATTTTAATTTTACTAATTTTGGCCTTCATAATGTCAAAGTATGACTGAAAACAAAAATAACATTTACATCTTCTACTGTTTGAAAATATTTTCAACATTTACACGCATGTCTAAAATTACTTCTCAAATACATCTATTTCTTACATCTGCCAAGTGTAATGTGAATTTTTGCATTTTTACATATATCTTGCTATCTAAGACATTTATAAAGATTATTTCCATTGATTTACAAAAGAACTGTATTTATCATGTAGAGATTTCTAAATTCACTTGCACTTTTCAAGTTAAAAAAAAACTTTAAACTCACGATTCTACAAGTGGCTTACACAGCAGTTAATTTTAAAATAAATGACTGTAAATTGTTATTTATATTTTTTAACTTCATTTATAATTAAAACCTAGTTTACTTATGCATGTTTGCACTCATCTCAACATCTTATGGCCCCTTAGGACTTAACTGCAGATGACACTTTCTCAACTTCAACCATCTTCATGCAACTTAAAAACCTTCTAAAGCCACTTTAGGCTCTTCACAAAATTAAAACTACAAGATGCATAAAAAACAGAAAAATTCCAAATGGATCTTACCTCTTGGCAAAGTTGAAAAACTGCTTGCACAGCTGACTCCACCTATAAAAGAAAGATCAATCCAAAACAAGAAACCAAAAGAAAAAACTCACAAAAAAGTATTGCATTCAAAACACTAAACCAACCAATTCACCTTCACCATGAACCCTAAACAAAAGCTGCAGAGATATTTTATTGTAAAAGGTGAAGCAACAAAATCCTACTCTACATCAATAAAAAAAAAAGTTTTTTTGCACTTCTATTGGATCAGGGATCAGGGGTTTTTTACCCAAAAAAGTAAGTGGATAGCTTTGACCTGATTTGATGTAGTTAACTTTTGTTGTTTTAGAAAAATTAAAAGTGACAAAAACTAGCAGTTTGTTCCAATATCCAGCTTTATATAATACCGTACGGTATTCTTCTTGTTGAAATTTCATTATTTCCTACCAACTATACATGAAGGAGATTACTGTATGTGAATTCCCAATTGGAGCGACTGTCTTTCAGGGTTGTGACAACTTTATGCACAGGATATAATCAGTAATCTCCCTAGCAGCAAGCAATGTCATCTAGTAAAGCTCAGTCCATCAGTCTAGTGATGTATAGCGAGTCCTAAATTCTTTAGGATTTATTCTTGTGGATATTGGCAATACCTACACAACAGCATAGGCTTCACTTGGCAGTTCATTACAATAATGGAATATAATTTATTATAACAATTATTTATTGCGCTCTAGTCTCATTTTGTCAGTTCTAAGACGTGATAAAAGTCTAAGTTTCCACCAAATATAACAATAACATATTTTCTTAACATACAAACGAAATTTATAATTACTACTTCAATTTCACGCTATCGAAGTGCGATTCTACCATTCGTGAACCCGTCAATTAACCTCGCCGCTTAAATCTTCAGCAACTTTTCTTCGATGAAAAAAGTAATGAAAATATGATCCAACAATTTTCATCATTGCCCGAAAACAGAAAATAAAACATGAAATGAAATTCTCAATTTAAAAACTCGATAGAAAACATGGTTGTATTGTCGAAGCTCAACTTTAAAACCATTAGCATCGACAAAGAGAAAACTCGCTGTCTTGTCTGCTTTCATCCAGGTTGAACGCGATACGCGAATGTCTCGAAGACGACAGTCGACATCTAAAAAATATAAAAATAAGCCAAAACATAAAAAAGTGTGCACATAAATAAATGGGTGTTCGTGCCCTTGAGCCATTTTCACCTGCTTAAAAGCCCCATTTTTCCTATTTGAAGCCGTTAACGATGCCATTTGCAAGCAAGCGATAGCCACTTCTCGTAGGTTTCCATGGAAACTGAGCCGCCATTGTTGTTGAAAACCCGACCGATTTACATCGGATCATAACTTGCCTGCGCTTAAGCACGAGCTGTTACACCTCTGCGTCGTGCAGCGAACATGTCACTTGCAGATCTTTCAAACTGCTTGAATTATTCACAATTGACTTGTTTGTGCATGTCGCTACAACTTCGGTCAAATAATCTCGTTTTATTCTTCGAACTTTGCATAAACTTTGTATTGAATTTATGCAACTTTGTTATCAGCATTTTCAATGCCGCGAGAATGTAAAATCAACTTTTTCTTTTTATTTATACAATTGGCAATTAGTAAATAAGTGATTTAAAAATTTTAAACTAAAAATTTATTTACATACCGGTACCCCCTTCTTTTCATTGGCCCGTACACATACTTCGAACAAAAGGTGCTACAAAAGGCAGACATCAACACCTTTGTCACCAACTCAAACTCCTGCACGAAGTTATTGAAAAAACAGACCCCATACAACTTTGCATTCAATCCAAAAACTATCCAGCATTGCATGTACGAAATCTCTTGCCTTGATTGTGACCTCACCTACATCTGTCAAACAAAGAGGTCCCTCAACACTCGACTAAAAGAACATGAAAGAAGCCTAAAACACCTTGATCACATGACAACACCTGCCATCCACGCTGTCGGTCCCAACATGCTATAGGCAACCTAACCAAAGTTCTCCACTTCTAAAAATCCCTTTCAGCTTGCCTCCTCCTCCTCCTCCTCCTCCTCCTCCTCCTACAAAGCGTCAAAACCCACCAAAACTAAAACCCCATCAATACCGACACCTTTGTCCCAATACCTGCATTTCTTGAAGAAAGGCTTGGAATAAAATCCTATTTCCATAAATTGGCGCTTATAAAAAGAACATTAGCACGATTTCGTAAAGGAAATTGTCCTGTTTGAAAACTTACAAATTTTGACTATTTCGCCCTATTTTCATAACATATCTTTTTTGTTTTATTTGTTGTCTACTTAAGATCGATGATATCAGATGCCTGTTTCTGAAGATGGCTACACACCCAGTAGCAAACGAATCTCCTTTGGTAAAAACAAGTAACTTTTCTTTTCACTTTAAAATAATACCAATAGTTATGTTATTGTTATTGATTTAGTCCATTTTTAATGTAATAAATTCCAGTATTGATAAGAAATTTAACTGAAACTACAAATCAAAAAGAGATACTTTTTTGATTTAAGTCACTTGACTGGTATTAAATATGAATATAATTCCAAAAAAATTATTTAAAATTTAATTTTTTTACAGACAGTTGTTAATTTTTAACTAAATTAAAAATTACTTATTTCATTAATTAGTCTCAAAAAATCAAAGTAAACAATGCAGAACAAACATCTTAAGAAAAGTAAAGTAAAGTAAACTAAAATAAAATAAGAATAACAAACTTAAAAAACTGAAGCATTATTTAAAAATTAAATTCTGCAGGTTCCACTTTACCAACACCCAATTTAATTTGCAAATATGATTATCACTTCATTCTTATTTTGTGTAGATTTACACAAGGATTGTAAAATATCCTTTCCCACATAATCTTTAAACCACTTAACTTTAGCAGAAGCCTTAAAATGCCCATAGGCAGCAAATCTTAAAGAACCTCCATGCAAATTTCTTCTGTGCTTGTGAATTTGCTTAGGACCTTGTGAGTAAGAATAAGATCTGTGACTTTTATTTCATTACACTTTTTTCCTTACTACCTGCAGCTATGAAGTGCAGTGTTCTCTACTCATACCGTACTCTAAAAAAAGAAGACATAGAATATTTTTTCAAAATTATTTACACAATTTATTACAAATGTGTTGTTTGTATAGAAATTTGAAATTCCTGGAGCAACATTTTTAAATTTTTCTTAGAATAAATAAGTGACTTTTACCACTGAAAAATTTCATCTGTGTTTTTACTAAAATGTATTTTTATCTGAAAGTGAAAAAGTAAAGTTGGATAACAATCTTAAGAATAACCATGTTTAATAAGTGATTTATCCAACCTAGTTGAATCAAGATAACTAGCTGCTTATTCAGCTCTTTACAATTATTTTATGAAGATTTTACTAAGCCGTGATTTATTAGTATAATGATTGTTACTATCACTTCTCGATAGATGTCTCAAAACTTTGTTCAATGTTCTGCCACAGCAGCACCAAAGTCTAAGTACAGTTGGAACCATTACAATGTATGGAAGGAGAAATATATGTTAATTTATTTACTTCTAGTGGTATTTATAATTAAAAGTACATTGCCAATATTTAACTTTTAATCTATTTTATCTAATTTTATAAAAATTATCTAATTTAGTTGGTGCCAGAAATAATTAGTTGAAAAATTGCAAATCTTATGGCGAAAGTTAAACAAAAAAAATTTGCACTAGTTCATATGAAATAAACCTGTTTAAAACAATATTTCACACTACATATATTTGTAATTTGAAATATGGTTTTAAACAGGTTTATTTCATATAACTAGTGCAATTGACTTTGTGAGTGCAGCTATAGTGTGTCATCTAAAATTAATGTGCATTAATGCAGTAAAGAAATTTAATTTTTTTAAGTTATTAGTTGAAATTCATTAAATGTGTCCTGCGGCAAATTATCAAGTGTGTCTATCTAATTTTAGTTAAACAGTGGTCAGCATAAAGCTCAAATTAATCATCACTGGACCCTAACACTGCACAATTGTATATTATACTTCTATCAATGCTTGTTATACCTACTGCCATTAGTAAATTTTGACAAGTAAGAGTAGAAAAACCTTATAAATTAACAATTTGTGTCTATAAATATTAATTTTGCTTGTTTGAGTAAATATGATGTTACTCCATTAAATTAAGTAACATTTAAATGAATATTTTGCATATAGCTAAAAGCTAATTAAGTTTGCTTTCAAAAGAATTTCATAAAAATATTACTCAACAATTTGGCCAATTTATTTTTCTTTAAGTGTGACTGAGAATTATTATTATTCTAAAACTCAATTTGTAGAAAATAAAAAACATAGGCTTTAATTTAATGTAGGAAATTAAATTCTGTCATATACCCATCACTTTAAATGGCTTTTTACAGTACATTTAATGGTAAGCACTCAGCAATTTTAATAGTATTCTAAAGGTTGAATAACTTTAACTTTTAAAAGCATCTTATCAAATTATAGAATAAAAATCGCACAATTCCTGACACTAACATAATTTAGCAGGAACTGATACCAGGACAACTCTTAAATAATGGTACTATTTTGTGTTATTTTAACTATTATTTCTCACTTCAATTTTTTAAATCTAATGACATTTTACTAAATTTTCAATAATTTTCAATCTAAACTAAACATTATGACTTGTAATATATTTTTCAAGATACTCAACAACCCACAATTTTGAAAAAAAAATCACTATTATATATTGCTATAAGAACACAATCACCTTTTATTATCCATTTAACTCTCTCACCACCATTAGCACTAGCACAAAAAGCGAATACACAATTGCAAACAGAGAAAAATCTTTTGTTTCGATTTCAGCTGGAAACGATGCAGCCAAATAATCACACAAGATGTTTCCAGCTGATTATACCAGTGCTTTAAGACCTAACTTTGCCAGCAAGTGAATATTTCTATATGCAAAAGAAGCAATCTTGCAGCACATTTGCAACCTGATTCCTTGCAATTTGTGATTCAATTTACCATTGACTTGGAAAAGTTTTTCCAATTCACCCATAAACTTTTCTATATGTATATACCTTGTACACATTTTCCCACCCAAATCCCACTAGCAGGGAAACGTCTTTAAAGGTCATGTGCAAATGCAAATTCTCACTTTACTGTCCATTCAGTTGTTTACAACTTGCAAACTTTTATATTATTTTTTTATGTATCAATTTGCTTGGTAAAATGTTTGGCTGCTTTAAATATTTACTGCAGCTAAGTTGGGAAAGGAAAAAGTACATGCTTTGCAACCATGGGTTAATATGGCAAATTATAAAGTTCTGGTGTTTGTATAACCCCAAGCTTTTGACCCCATGTGGTAACCTTGGATCATTAGGCATGTGTTTTCATTTTTATTTTATTTTTATTTTTTTAAAGTCATTAATTAATTATTTAAAGATGAGTTTAAACTTGACCAGTAATTTGTAGTTTGTATAATAATACTAATACCGGTACCGGTACCATATTTCTTTCAACAGAAGCCACAGCTTTCTTGATGCTCTAGTATTTGCAGCATTTGAAGAATAGTTGAATTATATTATTATACTATCAAAAAATGTAGTCTTTGTGCATTTCGAAAAATCGTGCTTGTAGAGTAAAAAAATATTTTTCTTCTGTCAAGTTCACTTTAGGATACAGCAAAAACAAGAAATGACATTTTGTATTGCAGAATTGACAAAGAGAAATATTTTTCAAGAGAAGTTTTAAACTTGTCAGCCAATTCCAGCAAACTTTTCAGTTAGACACACAAGCATATATTTCAATAACAATTTCTTTTATAGCTTTAGTCATGTTTTATAAATGTTAATTTTATTTGTATGTATAATTTTTTGACAGTAAAAATATTCATTAATTCATTTTTGAATTTTATTTTTAAAAAGTGAAAATTCCCACAATCTTAATTTTAGCATCAATAACTAATTACAAACTTTTTTCCTTCCCAAAATACAGTTAATTTTCACTAATTACTTTCACCTAATTAGATGTAATTAAGTGTAAAATACCTTCCACAGTACACCAGATAACGTGTGGTAAATGATATCTTAAAGGCGACATTTTCTCACATTTTCAGCAAAATATCACACTTTAACCCATGAAAAAAAATGACTTCCTTCCATTACACACACATAGAAATTTCCTGTGTATCTACCTTAAAATTGTGTTATTGAGTAAGAATTTTTGTAATGAAATGACTTGTGATAGATCGCTTTAATTATGGCCATAGTAGCTACTGGCGAGATTAAACAACTTATCATCATCTTCTGGTATTTGCTAACATTTATATTTGTAAATTTTCACTTATGCTTGCGTAAAACCTTTCTACAGTACCGGTATAATGTTTTCCATTTGTTGTTTAGATATTTTAGTCATTTTAGAATCATTTCCCCAATCAACATGTCACCACACCACGTGATCGATTTGTTAGGACGTGAATATGAGAAAAAGTTGGAAGCGACTTTTCTTGTTTCACCTGAATATATACGCAGCATTTTTATTTTACGACTGAAAATACATTTTAAATCCATTACCCTCCATGAGGAGAGGATTTTAGGATGCACTTGGTCCTCTCGGTTCGTCTCAGGTTTCACTTCCCGCAGCGACTTTGGCTCCGCGGGGAGAATTTTCGAAAACCGCCACCAGAAGTCATCATTAGTTGGATTCGTAATGGACTGTTAGTGGGTGGATTCTGTTTGATTTCGTCAAGTAAGCACTTTCAAATTGACATCAAATCAAACGCGTGGCTTCCATTACAATGAGTTCAGTCTTCCTGAGTCATCCACACTTCTCAAGGGTGAATCGTAAAGTACAGGGAGAGGAGAAGAGAGGGAGCCCCTGGCGGCACGACATGGAACCATCAAGCATCTCTGCCTATTTCCGGTGCGCGCTCCTGAATAAAACATGGCCGCTCTCACTTACATTACTTGTCGTTACGTGATTTCTTTTATGTCTGGAAATGAAAGGTAAAACCTTATGTATGACTGCGATCTGGTTTGGTTTTTTTTCGCAGGTAGAATGTTTATTTTTTTTTCTGCGCATGTGCAATAGAAGGTAACTTTTGAGGCTGCTAGCAACAATACAAAAGATCAAATTGAATGTTTTATAAATTAAGGCCAAAATGTTAGAGTATCTTATGAAAGATTGATCGCTATACAAAAGAAATAAAATGTTATTGCTCCTGCACGGATCCATGCTTATTTGTTGTCAGTTGCCAACATAACATTGGTAGTTCCCTACTTCAGCATAAACCACTAAAAATGAGCAATTCACCATGGTAGGTTCCAATTATGAACCTCACTGCAGCTGCATTTTCCTAACAACCAAGTCAAAATTCTTGAGTTTTGACAATTTAACTAAATCTATACACACTGACACACTAGGCGCATTCATTTTCTGAAACGATCGTTTAAGAAAATGAATGCGCCTACTGTAAATCTAAACAACTAAAATTAAAGTTTTTAAAGTGTCTAAAGTTGAAACCACTTTCTAGACATTTGAGCAACCTAAAAATAACGCACTGGACAAATATTTAGCATTAAGCTGTCAAAAAATACTACATTTTAGATAGCGTTGACTGACTTGAAGCCAATTTTAGACATTTCGCTATCCAGTTGTATGATTTATATGGAAAGATTTCTATAATGAAGATTTATATATTTTGTGTCCCCTGCGTTTTCAAGATCATGTGACAGTCTGTAACGTTCCTGTGACGTTAATCTATAAATGTAGTTTGTAATTGCCTCCGTACTTCATGTACAGTATGTTCAGTGCTGCTTAAGCGCACAAATAACAACAAAACAGCGGTTTCTAAACTTTTGATCTAATACGTAGGCTTGTACATTTAAAAAAAAAATAATAAAATAAAATAAAATAAAAATAATAAAAATAAAAACATTTAAAATGATCCAAAAACCAGAAAATACGAAATTGAAATTTCATTATAGGTATAAATCAAATTTAAATTATTTTAAATCCAGATTTTACGCAACTTTTTTCAAGTTAGATCAACAAAATCAGCCATATTATGCAAAACAACACTTTTGCACAGAATTTTACACTTGTGCAAAATAAATAATAAACAAATCAAGCTACTACTTCACTTAAATTTAAACAAAAGAAAAGAAATCCGTGTATTTTGTCCCCATTGCAATCCCAGTGTGTGCAATCCCAGTGTCAGAAACGACACTTCCGTTTTGTATATAACCCCCCCTGAATAAATTACAACATTGTTATCTGGCAACATCGCGTGTTCCTTCAACTAAAACTTAACTAAAAACTACAGAAAAATCTAAAATCAGAATTTTTACAAACATTTTGTCAGTTTTATTTCTATTTGCCTGACACTGTTCTCAAGTGAAAATTCTATTGGAGAAAAAGTCATTGGATTTTCAAATGAAATGTTTTTTATGTTTTTGCTTGATTTTTGTGGGTGGTTTTCCTGGAATGTGAGAATAAGAGTGCATTATTAAATTTCAGTTGTAAAAACTAAGAGTCTTTCTTTGCAGTAAACAAGTTTGATTCTCAGAGTGCAAAGGCAAGGAAAAATAGAGTTAAGAGTAATAAAAAATGAGAGTTGAAGTTTAGTACCAGCACTCTGGAGAATTGGTTGAGCCATATGGAGCAAGAAACATGCTTAAATTTGATAAGACAAGTTTGCAAGGTCCACACATTTTATTACTATTTCTGGCCTATATCTTCATGTGACCACATGTTTGGAATCACTGAGTTGTGTACAAACTGAAAACACTAGGCCTAAATGTCATTTAGAAGTTTTACAAGAATGTGGCACATTTTGTTTGTTTGTTAAAACATTTACTATCACTTTATTTTAAATTAATATTTTACAAAAAGAATATATTTACAAAGAAAAATATAAAAAAAATGTGAATTAAATAAACGAAGTTGCTATTGTTTGAAGAACCAGTATTGAATTTTCCTTGTGCTTCGTTATAAAGAATTACAATTACAAAACAAAAAATTCATTTAGTTTTGCAATAAATAATACAAGTCAGTTTTAACTAGTATTTAAGAGGATTTGTGTCAGTGGCCATGGCCATCTGTTCTGTCAAGGACTCATGGAATTTCTGGGGAATTCAAAGAAGGTATTCGCAGTGCTCGAAGTTGGTAAACTACCTGTTTTCAGGAATCCACTTTAATAGAAATTACTTTTTCATGGAAACATAAAGAATCTTTGAAAACAATGTTATTTTTCTAAATTTTTTAATCTTACAAAAATTCTAAGAAAATTTTTCTTTTTTAAATTCCATGTTTACCATAGTTTAATTATTTTTCTATTATTTTTAAATTAATTTTGAAATTATTACCATGGAATTACTGTATATTAGATTTTTATAATTAAGATGTTGCTACTGACTTGAAATCTTCAATAACATCATTCATTGATTCTAATTCCCAATTGGAAAGTTAAGTAATTTGACACTTGACAACATTAAAGGTATGCCTGGCATCTCCAATTGAGATAGGATGAGCAAATAAGATCTTAATGTAAATAAAATAATATAAAATAGGACAAAATTAATTAGGAAAGCAGACTGGCTTGGTGAAAATTGCAGCCAATAGGAATGTAAACAAGCATTATTGAAAAATAACTAAAAATCAAAAAGATAACAAAATATGATGTACAATAATTCATTTAACTAGAAGTTATCTGCTTATTTAGTTTTCATAAACTTAATTTTAATTACCAAAAACTTGTTTATTCTGTCCTTAATCTGCTTAATTTGTCAAAAGACGACTCTGCTTTGAAAATTGAAATATCCTGGATGTGCAGATTAAAATCTGCTTGTTTGGGAATTAATGTAATGAAGGTTTCTCCTTTTCAAACACAAATAAGATTAGCAATAAAACTATTTATATAAGAGTAACTAGAATTGAGATCATGTTTGCTTAAGTGGTTAATGCACTCCGCTTCATAAGTTCAAAGTTTTCCTTAGTCTCTGGCTTAATTAAATAAAACGATTATTGCAGTAAACCAGTTTCATTCAATTGCAAATATTTGTTATATTTGACTTAATCAAATATGCATACAATACAGATGCATAGTTATGATTGCAAAGCTTGCTTAACTTGATTGGTTAAAAGTTAGTTTTAATAACACAGTTTTGATATAGTTTAATGAGAATGGTTTGATTGATACACTTTAAAGTTTGGTTTGGTGTTCAAAGTTAAAAATATTTGAAAACTAAATTTTTAAAAAATAAAATTTTATTTTTGTGCATCTCCTTTCTAATATATCCTTAATATTCTTATTAAAAAAATCAATAAATCAAAGTATAAATTTGACTGCAACGCTATTTAACATCTAATATTTTTTCAGTAATTTTATTAATTTTACATTTTTAAACCTTTTTTTTTTTTACTTATAAAACTTTCAAATATAATACAGAACCACTTTTTTCTTTAACTTTTCTTTTCTAACCACTGACTGTGCAAATCTAGCCTCAAGTGCACGACTACATGGAATAATTGGATTGAAAAACTTTTAAAATGCAGCAAGATTTCTAAACAACAAAACTAGCAAGTGTTAAATCTATAAAGCAAACAAAGTGTTTGGGAATCTAAGCACGACCGGGCAGAAACCTGAAGAGTAAAGAAATGCCTCATTTAATTATGTGGCATGTTCAATTCAGAGGCTTAGTTGTCTGTTGGTTTGTGCAACTTAATGTAGCGTGAGAGATTCAACAAAAATGCGTTTTCTCATTAATTGACAGTGGACGATGTTTTTGCACTTGTCTGCAAATGTTTTTGCCTTGGTCGATAAAAATATCCTAAATTAGTTTTCTTCGAAACTATAAAAACTGACAAAATATCAATAGGAAACTCTGCATTGGGAAAATGAACACTTACTCTAGGTATGTATTATATGCTTAGCAGAGAACTGCAAAAAAACGCACATCTGCATTATGTGGTAATCTGATTGTGACAACTGTCAGATAAAATCAAATAAAAAACTCAAATTAATTCGACCGAAACATCAAACTAAAACACTTTGACTTAATGTTCCTTATTAGTTTTAAAGCACATGTAGCGGCAACTCGCGAGATCAATTTGCTTGTCGCTTTGCATCATTGCAAACAACAAGATATTATTAGATAAATTCTTTCCCTTACATATGCAAATGAATTTAGCTAACATGATATTATTCAGTAATTGAAAAGAGATTTTCTCATGATTTAACCTAAA
>JAQFZP010002072.1:0-15300 GCA_034695745.1 Geophilus truncorum | reverse complement strand
CCAGTTAAGAGGAAATCCCACTAATTAATAGAAATTCAGTGGTGCATTGTTGATTGTAAAGTCGGATCGCGTCAAACTTTGTTGCAGAGAAATCGTACACGATCTTAAGTTGGGCTACATGTGTTGCGGGAAGAAAACCATTGATCCTAAAACAAGCATTTGCTGTAACGATCGATTTGATTTCGATTTGAGCATTGATTTACCAGAAAACTTTAATCCAGAAACAGCTGCTTGTTGCGAAGACCAAGTCATCGATACAACCACTCAACTTTGCTGCTTGGATTTTGATGGTAATTACGTATACAAACCAGTGGACAAAACCAGTCCAGGTGACACGACTTGTTGTGGCGTTACGCCGTACAATTCTTTGAGAAGCACTTGTTGCTCCGGCCTCAAAAACAACACGTTTTTATATACGGTTGTGTCCCAGTATCGTAAGAGAACAAGGTGTTGCGGAATACAACTCTACGATCCCGTAACTGAATTGTGCTGCAGGTCAGAAATACACGAAGCTGGTTCGAACCACGAATATTCTTGCTGCGGCAACAGTACTTACGATACCAGAACCCAATTATGTTGCTACGGTGATAACGGAGAAGACAAAGTCCTCGATGGGAAAAATAGCGACAACGAACACTGCTGTGGACATCAAATATACAATTCGGAAACACAGCAATGTTGCAACAACACAATAATCGAAGGCATCGATTTGTCGACTACTTGCTGCGGAGATTCGATCATCAACAGCAATAAGCAAATGTGTTGTTATTCCGCCGAAGAAAGAGTAGCTGTTAACAAGAAATCAGAAAACGACACTTCTTGTTGCGGTAGCGAACCTTACGATTACGACAAAGAACTTTGTTGTTACGTAAACGAGGAAAAAGTTCTCGTGACGAAAGATTACCCCGACGACAACACTTGCTGCGGCTTGAAGGCTTATAATCCAAGCAACGATATTTGCTGTTACGATCAACCGGGCACAGAAAACAGCAATTCTTACGTTTACAGAGGATCTGTTTACAACAAACAATGCTGTGGTGGTGAGATCATCGATATCAACACTCATACTTGCTGCGGAGGAAAGCCGTTGGCGTATGGTTCGAGGTACGAACACTGCTGCGGAGGAGAAGTGATATACAATCCGTTTACCGAAGTATGTTGTTGGGGAGATAAGTCAAAGGGTAACAAGCCTAAAGTCTACTCATACGAAGAAGGTACGCGTTGTTGCGGTCATACCGTGTACAATTATACCGATAATTACAATGCAAGATGCTGCGGAGAGCGAATGTACGATTACACTAAAGAAATTTGCTGCGGTGACAACGTAGTCCCGAAAGTCGGCGAAGAGTCCGTATGTTGTTATACCGAAAATACCGACGAAGATCAAGACTGCTTGAATAAATTGAAACCCATGATTGAAAAGGCAATGTCTAATCTTCTCCTTGACGGAGATAATTATTCAACTTATAAATAAGTAGACAATATTTACTTATTGTATACTTAAGATGAATAAAATAAATATGCAATGAATTTTATGATTTGTGCACTTTTTTTTTCTGAGTTTTATACACGTTGGTTTTTATGAATTTGAATGGGAATCTGAACAGGATGTTTTGCTGGCAATGAATGTGGAGCATTGAAAAATGATGCTTTCACTAGTTATGAATAAAAGTAATCTAGTTTTTACTAATAAAACTAATTTCAATGTTATTCATCGATGAAATATTGTTTGTGATGAATTATTTGTGTTAATTTCAACATATTTTTGTCATTTTACGTTGTAAAGTCATAAAATCGTTATGGGGTGTGCCTCTATTTCGGGAGTGCTTTTATTTCCAGAAATACGGTATAAACAAATATCACACGCTAGGGAGACACACGTAAAAAAAAAAAAAAAAAAAACCCTTAAAAGTTTTTGCTGTTACGCAAGGACGGTGTGAAAGAACACTTTAAAGATAATTCATTCGTCAGCTTCTATACATCCACTCTAAATTGGAAATATTTATTTTCCAACTTCCCAGCACCATTGCAACGTCAATACAAAAGCTCACGCATTGCAAATAGCAACTGGTACTGCAAAATTTAACCATTCACTGGACACAACCTCTAAAGTGAAAAAGTGAGTATAATCCATCAAATATTTTATCAACTTCTTAAAAAATATTTTAAATTTTTTTATAAATTTAAATTAAAACATTCTGTTTGTTTTAGCAATGACGCCACTTGGCTTCATCTGCTTAATCCTAATCCCAGCTGTTGTTGTGTGTCTCGAAGAACAACAAATAGAATACGAAATTAGATATGCACGTCAATCGAGCGGTTTCGGACGCATGAATAAACAGCTTAGAAGTACTAAATGAAAAAAATAAGTTCGGGAAAATGTTATTACATAATTTTGTATTTAAAGATTTAACAGCCACTAATGTTTATAATCCGAACACCGATAGATGCTGCAAGGGAACGGTTCATTCTGGAAAAATTCCAGCCAAAGAATGCTGCGGTACCGACGTCTACGACAAATCGTCGCAACTTTGTTGCAACGGAATCGTAAACGATCTTAAGTTAGGCTACATGTGTTGCGGGGAGAAAGCTATTGATTAGAAAACAAACATTTGCTGTAACGATCAAGTCATTAATTTACCGGAAGACTTCAATCCAGAAACATCTGCTTGTTGCAAAGACCAAGTCATCGATATAACCACTCAACTTTGCTGTTACGGTTATGAAAATGATTATATCGTGAACAAAACCAATCCAGAAGACAAGTCTTGTTGCGGCTTTTTGCCGTACAATTCGGAAACAAGCACTTGTTGCGGAGATTCGATAATCGACATCAAAAAGCAAATCTGTTGTAATTTCGATGAAGAAGAGGTGGGCGTTAACAAGAAATCGGACGACGACTCTCATTGTTGCGGTAGCGAAACTTACAATTTTGAGACAGAACTTTGTTGCTACTTAAATGGAGAAGAAGTTCTGGTGAAGAAAACTCATCCAAACGACAATCTCTGCTTTGTACGATTCAATAACCAGCTTCCGAACATCGATAGCAGTAAATGAAAAAAAAAATAAGTTTGGAAAAATCTTATTACCTAATTTTGTATTTAAATATCTAACAGCAACCAGCGTCTACAATCCAAACACCGACAGATGCTGCAAAGGAACGGTACATTCTGGAAAAAATCCAGCCAAAGAATGCTGCGGTACTGACGTCTACGACAAAACGTCACAACGTTGTTGCAGGGGAAACGTACACGATCTTAAGTTAGGCTACATGTGTTGCGGGGAGAACGACATTGACCCGAAAACAAGCATTTGCTGTAACGATCAAGTCGTTTATTTACCGGAAAACTTCAATCCAGACACATCTGCTTGCTGCGAAGACCAAGTCATCGATACAACCAGACAAGTTTGCTGCTTCGATTCTGAAAATAACAAACCAGTGGACAAAACTAGTCCAGAAGACACGACTTGTTGCGGCGTTACGCCCTACAATTCTGTGTCAAGCACTTGTTGCTCCGTCTACATAAACAATATGTATACTTATATGGTTTTGCCCAACGATGGTGAGAGAATGGTATGTTGTGGAAGAAAACTCTACGATCCCACATCTGAAGTGTGCTGCGGGTCAGAAGTACACGAAATTGGTGCGAATTACGAATATTCTTGCTGCGACAACAGTACCTTCAATTCTTTAACTCAATTATGTTGCTACGGTGATAACGGAGAAAGTAAAGTCATCGATGGGAAAAATAGCGACAACGAATACTGTTGTGGACATCAAAAATACAATTCGGAAACGCAGAAATGTTGCAACATGAAAAAGATAATCGAAAGCACCGATCCGTCGACTACTTGCTGCGGAGATTTGATCATCAACAGCGAAAAGCAAATCTGTTGTTATATCGACGGAGAAAGAGTAGCCGTTAACAAGAAATCGGTCAACGACTCTGATTGTTGCGGTGGCGAACCTTACAATTACGAAAATGAACTCTGTTGCTACGTAAACGATGAAGAAATGCTGGTGAAGAAAGATCATCCCGACGACTTGTGCTGCGGCTTGAGGGCTTACAACCCAAGCAACGACATTTGCTGTTACGATCAACCGGACGGAGAATACAGCAATTCTAACGTTTACAGCGGTTCTGTTTACAACAAACAATGCTGTGGTGGTGAGACCATCGACATCAACACTCATACTTGCTGCGGAGGAAAGACGTTGGCGTATAGTTCATTGACCGAAAACTGCTGCGGAGGAGAAGTGATATACAATTCGTATACTGAAGGATGTTGTTGGGGAGATAAGTCAAAGAGTATCAAGCCTATAAAGTCTACTCATTTGAAGAAGGTATCAGTTGTTGCGGTCATACCGTGTACAATTATACCGACAATTACGATATAATATGCTGCGGTATTACATTGAATCTAAAAAAGACCCTTTACCAGGATTGTTGTGGCGAACGATTGTACGATTACACTAAAGAAATTTGCTGCGGTGACAACGTAGTTCCGAAAGTCGGCGAAGAGTCCGTATGTTGTTACACCGAAAATACCGACGAAGATTAAGACTGGCTTGAATAAATTGAAAGTCATGATTTGATTGGAAAGGCAATGTCTAATCTTTTCATTGAAAGAGATAATCCAATTTATTATAAGTAGATAATATTTACTTAAGATGAATAAAATAAATACGGTATGCAATGAATTTCATGATTTGTGCATTTTTTTTCCTGAGTTTTTTAAAGGTTGGTTTTTATGAATTTGAATGTGAATCTGAACCGGATACTTTGCTGGCAATGAATGTGGAGCATTGAAAAATGATGCTTTTACTAGTTATGAATAAAAATGATCTAGTTTTTGACTAATAAAACTAATTTCAATGTTATACATCGATCAAATATTGTTGTTTGTGATGAATTCGTAGTGTTAATGTCAACATTTTTTCTTCATTTCACGTTGTAAAGTCATAAAAACGTTATGGGGTGTGTCTCTATTTTGGGAGCGCTCGTGAGCTTCTATTTCGGGAGTGCTTTAACTTCGAAAAATACGGTATAAGCAAATATCACACGCTAGGGAAACACATAAAAAAAGAAAAAAAAAATCTTTTAAAATTTTTTGCTGTTACGCAAGGACGGTGTGAAATAACACTTTAAAGATAATTCATTCGTCAGCTTCTATACATCCACTCCACGGGGAAATATCTATTTTCCAACTTCTCGGCACCATTGAAACGTCAATCAAAAGGCTCGCGCATTAAAATAGCGACTGGTACTGCAAAATTTACTCATTCACTGGACACAACCTCTAAAGGGAAAAAGTGAGTATAATTCATCAAATATTTTATCAATTCCCACCTAAAAAAATATTTTTTTAAACTTAAATTTAAAACATTTTGTTTGTTTTAGCAATGACGCCACTTGGCTTCATCTGCTTAATCCTAATCCCAGCTGTTGTTGTATCTCTCGAAGAGCAACAAATAGAAGACGAAATTAGATATGCATTTCAATCGAGCGGTTTCGGACACATGAATAAGCAACTTCCGTACATCGATAGAAGTAAATGAAAAAACAAGAGTTTGAAAAAATCTTATTACATAATTTTGTATTTAAAGATTTAACAGCCACTAATGTTTATAATCCGAACACCGATAGATGCTGCAAGGGAACGGTTCATTCTGGAAAAATTCCAGCCAAAGAATGCTGCGGTACCGACGTCTACGACAAATCGTCGCAACTTTGTTGCAACGGAATCGTAAACGATCTTAAGTTAGGCTACATGTGTTGCGGGGAGAAAGCCATTGACCCGAAAACAAGCGTTTGCTGTTACGATCAAGTTATTAATTTACTCGAAGACTTCAATCCAGAAACATCTACTTGTTGCGAAGACCAAGTCATCGATACAACCAGACAACTTTGCTGCAAAATTTCTGAAAAACACAAACCAGTGGGCAAAACCAGTCCAGAAGACACAACTTGTTGCGGCGTTATGTCGTACAATTCTGAGACAAGCACTTGTTGCTCCGTTTACAATAACGATGATGTGTATTCTTATATGGTTCTGCCCCACGATGGTGAGAGAACGACATGCTGCGAAAGAAAACTTTACGATTCCGAAACTGAAATGTGCTGCGGGTCAGAAATACACGCAACTGGTTTGAACTATTCTTGCTGTGACAACAGTAGCTACGATACCAGAACCCAATTATGTTGCTACGATCACGGAGAAAATAAAGTCCTCGATGGGAAAATGAGCGACAACGAATACTGCTGTGGACATCAAAAATACAATACGGAAACTCAGCAATGTTGCAACAACAATGTAATCGAAGGCACCGATCCGTCGACTACTTGCTGTGGGAATTCGATCATCAACATCAAAAAGCAAATCTGTTGTCCACATGATGTAGCCGTTAACAAGAAATCAGAAAACGACACTTATTGTTGCGGTCGCGAATCTTACAATTACGACAATGAATTTTGTTGCTACGTAAACAAACAAGATGTTGTGGTGAAGAAAGATTCCCAAACTGAAGTGTGCTGCGGGTCAGGAAAATACGATAAAGTTTTGACCCCCGGATATTCTTGCTGCGACAACATTATCTACGATTACAGAACTCAATTATGTTGCTACAATGAAAACGGAGAAGGTAAAGTCATCGATGGGCAACCGAGCGAAGACGATTTATGCTGTGCACATAAAATATACAATTTTAAAACGCATAAATGTTGCAACAACACGATAATCGAAGGCACCGTTGATTCGAATGCTTGCTGCGAAAATTCGATCATCGACATGAAAAAGCAAATGTGTTGTTTTTTAGGCGATAAACACATAGTCGTTAACAAGAAATCGGTCAACGACAATTTTTGTTGCGAGAGCGAACCTTACAATATCGAAAAAGAACTTTGTTGCTACGCAAACGGAGAAGACGTTGTGGTGAAGAAAAATCACCCCGATGACCGCTGCTGCGGCTTGAGGACTTACAACCCAAGCAACGACATTTGCTGTTACAATCAACCGGACGGAGAATACATCAATTCTTACGGTGACATAGGGTCTGCTTACAACAAACAATGCTGTGGTGGTGAGACCATCGACATCAACACTCATAGTTGCTGCAGAGGAAAGCCGTATGTTGTTAGACCGAAAATACCGACGAAGATAAAAACTGCTTGAATTAATTGAAACCCATGAAAGAGATAATTCAATTTATTATAAGTAGATAATATTTACTTATTGTACGTAAGATGAATAAAATAAATTTGCAATAAATTTCATGATCTGTTCACATTTTTTTTCTGAGTTTTCTAAAAATTGGTTTTTATGAATTTGAATGTGAATCTGAACCGGATGTTTTGCTGGCAATGAATGTGGAGTATTGAAAAATGATGCTTTCACTAGTTATGAATATAAATGATCTAGTTTTTACTAATAAAACTAATTTCAATGTTATACATCCATCAAATATTGTTGTTTGTGATGAATTCTTAGTGTTCATTTCAACATTTTTTCGTCATTTTACGCGTTGTAAAGTTATAAAAACGTTGTTGGGAGTGCTTTTACTTCGAGAAATACGTTAAAAACTAATATCACACGATAGGGAGACACATGTAAAAAAAAAAAAAAAAGTTTTTAAAATTTTTAAAGATAATTCATTCGTCAGCTTCTATACATCCACTCTACGGGGAAATATCTATTTTCCAACTTCCCGGCATCATTGAAACGTCAAGACAAAAGCTCACGCATCACAAATAGCGACTGGCACTGCGAAATTTACCCATTCACTAAACACAACCTCTAAAGTGAAAAAGTGAGTATAATCCATCAAATATTTTATCAATTCCCACCTAAAATGATATTTTTATAAATTTAAATTTAAAAATTTTTGTTTGTTTTAGCAGTGACGCCACTTGGCTTCATCTGCTTAATCTTAGTCCCAGCTGTTGTTGTGTGTCTCGAAGAACAACAAATAGAAGACGAAATTAGATATGCACGCCAATCGAGCGCTTACGAACGTATGAGTAAACATCTTGTAAATACTAAATGCGGAGATTCGTTCATGAACAGCAATAAGCAAATCTGTTGTTATATCGACGGAGAAGTCGTAGCCGTTAACAAGCAATCAGAAAACGACAATTCTTGTTGCGGTAGCAAAACTTACGATTACGACAAAGAACTTTGTTGTGAGATAAAGGAGGAAGAAGTTCTGGTGAAGAAAGATTCAGATTCCCAAAATAAAGTGTGCTGTGGGTCAAAAACGTTCGATCGTGTTAAGACCATTGGATATACTTGCTGCGACAACATTATCTACGATTACAGAACTCAATTATGTTGCTACAATGAAAAAGCAGAAACTAAAGTCATCGATGGGAAAAGGAGAGAAAAGGATTCATGCTGTGGACATAAAAAATACAATTCTAAAACGCAGCTATGTTGCTTCACCACGATATTCGAACGTAACGATTTGTCGACTACTTGCTGCGGAGATAAGATCATCAACAGCGATAAGCAAATCTGTTGTTATTTCGACGGAGAAAGCGTAGCCTTTAACAAGAAATCAGAAAACACTTCTTGTTGCGGTATCGAACCTTATGATTATGACAAAGAACTTTGTTGCGACGCAAACGGAAAAGAAGTTCTGGTGACGAAAGATGACCCCGACGACTCTTGCTGTGGCTTGAGGACTTACAACCCAAGCAACGACATTTGCTGTTACGATCAACCGGACACAGAGGGCAACAGGTCTATTTACAACAAACAATGCTGTGGTGGTGAGACCATCGACATCAATACTCATACTTGCTACGGAGGAAAGCCGAATGTTGTTACACCGAAAATACCGACGAAGATCAAGACTGCTTGAATTAATTGAAACTCATGATTGGAAAGACAATTTCTAATTTTTTTCCTGAAACAGATAATCCAATTTATTATAAGTAGATAATATTTACTTATTGTTCTTAAGGTGAATAAAATAAATATGCAATAAACATCATGATTTGTTCACTTTATTTCCTCAGTTTTCTGTAGGTTGGTTATAAAATGAATTTGAATATGAATCTGAACTGGATGCTTTGCTTGCAATGAATGTGGAGCATTGAAAAATGATGCTTTCACTAGTTATGAATATAAATGATCTGGTTTTTGACTAATAAAACTAATTTCAATGTTATACATCGATAAAATATTGTTGTTTGTGATGAATTCGTAGTGTTAATTTCAACATTTTTTCGTCATTTTACGTTGTAAAGTTATAAATACGTTGTGGGCTGTGCCTCTATTTTGGGAGTGCTTTTACTTCGAGAAATACGTTAAAAACTAATATCACACGATAGGGAGACACATGTAAAAAAAAAAAAAAAAGTTTTTAAAATTTTTAAAGATAATTCATTCGTCAGCTTCTATACATCCACTCTACGGGGAAATATCTATTTTCCAACTTCCCGGCATCATTGAAACGTCAAGACAAAAGCTCACGCATCACAAATAGCGACTGGCACTGCGAAATTTACCCATTCACTAAACACAACCTCTAAAGTGAAAAAGTGAGTATAATCCATCAAATATTTTATCAATTCCCACCTAAAAAGATATTTTTATAAATTTAAATTTAAAAATTTTTGTTTGTTTTAGCAATGACGCCACTTGGCTTCATCTGCTTAATCCTAGTCCCAGCTGTTGTTGTGTGTCTCGAAGAACAACAAATAGAAGATGAAATTAGATATGCACGCCAATCGAGCGCTTTCGAACGTATGAGTAAACATCTTGTAAATACTAAATGCGGAGATTCGTTTATGAACAGCAATAAGCAAATCTGTTGTTACAAGTATATCGACGGAGAAGTCGTAGCCGTTAACAAGCAATCAGAAAACGACAATTCTTGTTGCGGTAACGAAACTTACGATGACGACAAAGAACTTTGTTGTGAGGTAAACAGGGAAGAAGTTCTGGTGAAGAAAGATTCTCCAACTGAAGTGTGCTGCGGGTCAGGAAGGTTCGATCGTGTTATAACCCTCGGATATACTTGCTGCAACAACATTGTCTACGATTTCAGAACTCAATTATGTTGCTTTAATGAACGCGCTGAAAGTAAAGTCATCGATGGGAAAAGGAGCGAAGACGATTCATGCTGTGGACATAAGATCATCAACAGCGATAAGCAAGTCTGTTGTTATTTCGTCGACAAAAGTGTAGCCGTTGACAAGAAATCAGAAAACGACACTGATTGTTGCGGTAGCGAACCTTACGATTATAACAAAGAACATTGTTGTTACGTAAACGAGAAAAAAGTTCTAGTGAAGAAAGAACACCCCGACGACTACGTTTGTTGCGGCTTGAGGACTTACAACCCAAGCAACGACATTTGCTGTTACGATCAACCGGACGGAGAATACATCAATCCTTACAGAAGATCTGCTCACAACAAACAATGCTGTGGTGGTGAGACCATCGACATCAACACTCATAGTTGCTACGGAGGAAAGCCGTATGTTGTTACACCGAAAATACCGACGAAGATCAAGACTGCTTGAATTAATTGAAACCCATGATTGGAAAGGCAATTTCTAATTTTTTTCCTGAAAGAGATAATCCAATTTATTATAAGTAGATAATAGTTACTTATTGTACTTAAGGTGAATAAAATAAATATGCAATAAATATCATGATTTGTGCACTTTTTTTCCTCAGTTTTGTAAAGGTTGGTTTTTATGAATATGAATGTGAATCTGAACCGGATGTTTTGCTGGCAATGAATGTGGAGCATTGCAAAATGATGCTTTCACTAGTTATGAATAAAAGTGATCGAGTTTTTACTAATAAAACTAATTTCAATGTTATACATCGATCAAATATTGTTGTTTGTGATGAATTCGTATAGTGTTAATTTCAACATTCTTTCGCCATTTTACGTTGTAAGGTTATAAAAACGTTATTGGCTGTGCCTTTATTTTGGGGGCACTCGTGCGCCTTTATTTCGGGAGTGCTTTTACTTTGAGAAATATGGTATAAACAAACATACACGCTAGGGAGACACATGTAAATAAAAAAAGTCTTACAATTTTTTGCTGTTACGCAAAGATGGTGTGAAAGAACACTTCAAGGTGATTTCATTAGTCAGCTTCTATACATCCACTCTACGGGGAAATATTTATTTTCCAACTTCCCGGAACTATTGAAACGTCAATACAAAAGCTCACGCATTACAAAGAGCGACTGGTACAGCAAAATTTACCCATTCACTAGACACAACCTCTAAAGTGAAAAAGTGAGTATAATCCATCAAATATTTTATCAATTCCCACTTAAAAAAATATTTTTATGAATTTAAATTAAAACATTTTGTTTGTTTTAGCAATGACGCCACTTGGCTTCATCTACTTAATCCTAATCCCAGCTGTTGTTGTGTCTTTCGAAGAACAGCAAATAGAAGACGAAATAAGATATGCACGTCAATCGAACGGTTTCGGACGCATGAATAGACAGCTTAGAAGTACTAAATGAAAAAAATAAATTTGGGAAATTCTTACTACATAACTTTGTATTTAAAGATCTAACAGCGACTAGCGCTTTTAATCCAAACACCGAAACATGCTGCAAGGGAACGGTTCATTCTGGAAAAAATCCAGCCAAAAAATGCTGCGGTACCGATGTTTACGACAAATCGTCACAACTTTGTTGCAGCGGAATCGTACACGATCATAAGTTAGGCTACATGTGTTGCGGGGAGAAAGCCATTGACTCGAAAACAAGCATTTGCTGTAACGATCAAGTCGTTGATTTACCGAAAGACATCGATCCAGACACATCTGCTTGCTGCGAAGACCAAGTCATCGATACAACCAGACAACTTTGCTGCTACGATTCTGGAAATAACAAACCAGTGGACAAAACTAGTCCAGAAGACACGACTTGTTGCGGCGTTATGCTCTACAATTCTGTGTCAGGCACTTGTTGCTCCGTTTACATAAACAATACGTATACTTATATGGTTCTGCCCAACGGTGGTAAGAGAATGGTATGTTGCGGAAGAAAACTCTACGATCCCACATCTAAAGTGTGCTGCGGGTCAGAAGTACACGAAATTGGTTCGAATCACGAATATTCTTGCTGCGACAACACTATCTTCAATTCCTTAACTCAATTATGTTGCAACGGTGATAAGGGAGAAAGTAAAGTCATCGATGGGAAAAATAGCGACAACGAATACTGCTGTGGACATCAAATATACAATTCGAAAACGCAGACATGTTGCAACATGCACAAGATAATCGAAGGCACCGATCCGTCGATTACTTGCTGCGGAGATTTGATCATGAACAGCGAAAAGCAAATCTGTTGTTATGTCGACGGAGAAAGAGTATCTGTTAACAAGAAATCGGTCAACGACTCTGATTGTTGCAGGAGCGAACCTTACAATTACGAAAATGAACTCTGTTGTTACGTAAACAATGAAGAAGTGCTGGTGAAGAAAGATCAACCTGAAGACTACTGCTGCGGCTTGAGGGCTTACAACCCAAGCAACGACATTTGCTGTTACGATCAACCAGACACAGAGGGCAACAAGTCTATTTACAACAAACAATGCTGTGGTGGTGAGACCATCGACATCAGCAATCATACTTGCTGCGGAGGAAAGCCGTTGCCGTATGGTTCATTGACCGAAAACTGCTGCGGAGGAGAAGTGATATACAATTCGCATACCGAAGGATGTTGTTGGGGAGATAAGTCAAAGGGTATCAAGCCTAAAATCTACTCACTTGAAGAAGGTAACAGTTGTTGCGGTCATACCGTGTACAATTATACCGATAATTACGATATAATATGCTGCGGTATTACATTGAATCTGAAAGAGACTAAGAATCAGGATTGTTGTGGAGAGCGATTGTACGATTACACTAAAGAAATTTGCTGCGGTGACGACGTAGTCCCGAAAGTCGGCGAAGAATCCGTATGTTGTTACACCGAAAATACCGACGAAGATCAACAATAAATTGAAAGCCATGATTGGAAAGGCAATGTCTAATCTTTTTCTTGAAAGAGATAATCCAATTTATTATAAGTAGATAATATTTATTTATTATACTTAAGATCAATAAAATTGATATTCAATGAATATCATGATTTGTGCACTTTTTTTTTTTCTGAGTTTTCTAAAGGTTGCTTTTTATGAATTTGAATGGGAATCTGAACCGGATGCTTTGCTTGCACTCAATGTGGAGCATTGAAAACTGATGCTTTCACTAGTTATGAATATAAATGCATTGCTTTTGTTATCAACTTCCTTTGCATAGAAGTGCGTCTACTATTCACAAGTTCACTTGAAACTTGTTTTATTACACTCAAATTCGTTTGTTGAGTGTACACTGATTCCATCTCTTCTCTTGGCATAAAGGAATTAGGTAACTAATTTACACATTGCTTAGGCTTAAATTAGAATATATTGTATTTTCTCAAACAATGCTCGTAAGGGCTACTTGCCAAATTTATTTTTTTCCCAAGACCTATTTGAGACACGAGTTATTTAAAAACAAATAACGAAATTTTTATGTATTTATTTGAATATTATTACATTTATTTAACACTATTTTGCACCAATTAGAATTATTATCACTAGAGCTCGGATAAATGCATAAATATCATATGACGTAAAACTGGTATTTTGACTACAAATACATAAGTTGTTATTTTTGCCGAAAATGTTACAAAATGTTTCAATTTGCGATTCGGTAAATTTAATTAAGGAATTGGAAAAGCAAATGGCCACAGTTCCACCGAGAAGAACGCCATTATGGCTAAAAAGTTTATTAAAGTTTTTGGATAAGACAAAGGATTAATTGCAGATACTCCAAATAGTGATAACTCATGAATCATTAATAGAAGTTTATTCTAATACGGTACTGAAATTACTAAATTGAATTACTAAATTAGAATTCGAGTCAAATCGCAAACGGAATTTTGTGATTTTTCAATTGCGACCCATGGGTTATTTACTAAAATTAATTTTTCCCCACGATCTAATTGAGTATTAAGTGTTATTTGAGAAAATACAGTGTGGACAATACCATTATAGTTGTATATATTTATAACTAGGTCGTCATGTGGATGTGCAAGAGTATTTTTTTAATCACTCTTCAGTTGCTCTTTCTGCAATGCGTGGCAAGAAGGAGAATGACAATTCAACCATATTATGATCAATATGCAAATTCATACGAATCGATAAGTGAGTAGTTAGGCCTAAACTACTATTTCCATCACAATAATAATTATTTCAATAACAGATGACTCTCAGGTCTCAACTTACAACCCTGAGTCCCAGTTCTGCTGTTCTGGCAGTGTTTTCCCATCCCCGTCCAACTCATACCAACAATGCTGCGGTTCGAAAGAATTCGACATAACGCGACAAGTCTGTTGCAACAGCACTGTTTACAGTATGAAAATTGGTTACCACTGTTGTGGCAGTGAATATTTCTCTGTTAAAGAGGGAATCTGTTGCACCAACCCAAAAACATACAATTCTACTCTGTTGCCATTTCCGGCGGAAGTCCTCAGTGATGCCGAAGCCATTCAGAGCATGAAATGTTGTGGATCCAAAGTATTCGATACTAGGACTCACATTTGTTGCACCGAAATGAGAAGATATCATTCTTATTATCAACCAGACAGAAGAGGAAGACTTTATTCAAATACTAAAGTTCAGGGTTACCGTAGTTATCCACGGTCGCCGCGTTTTTCGCCGATGAGAAGGATGCAGTTCACTGTCTATGAAAAGAAGTATGCGCAAACAGGATGTTGCAAAGGTAAATGTCAATAGTTTATAGTTTATAAAAGAATAATATTGTGTAAAAATGAATAGTGCATGGCACTAAAGGATTCAGCATTAGTTGATTATTCTAGTATGTGTCAGAAGTTTAGAAAGTTGGATTTTTTATTTTTTTAGTGTTAGTAAAGTATAAATTTTACAAAATGTGTATTGTTAAACAAAAGCTGTTTTAGTGTAATTTAGAACATTATCAGAAGTGTAATTTTATATAAAATTTTTGCAGTCAAATATTATATTAGAAAAAATTTAAAAACCAGCATTTTTAGAATATTTGAAATATCGCAAGAACTAGTGGAAGAAAAATTAAAAACTAAACAGATTTTTATTTATTTAAATTTGTGTATTAAAAACTATTTTCAAAAACCACACAAACTTAAAAACTAAGATATATTGAATGCCACTAGTATATACAGTCGAGTCCGCTTATAACGACCTCGGTTATAACGACATTCCGCTTATAACGACATTTTTATTTTTCCCCG
>JAQFZP010002071.1:0-15304 GCA_034695745.1 Geophilus truncorum | reverse complement strand
TTACAATTTGCTGTCATTCATCCAAAGTGGACGAAATCATGTTGGGATTTAAAGAGTATGAAATTTTTATTATTTATCCCGTATATATTTATGAAAATTTATTAATAATTTCTTGTTTCAGTTTGGGCCAAAAACTCGACCTAATTCCAAATCTCGAAGAAGGATTTTTATGTTCTTTGCACAAAGAATAAACAAATCGCTATGAAAATATTATTTCCCGATGTATATCAACGGAATAAATAAAAACGCCAGTAAATTTTAAACGGACAAAAAAAAATTTACTATAAAAATAACAATGTTCTAACATTATAAAATAAATTTACGCTTTTAAGAACCATTATCCATAATGATAGAATCAAATAAGTAGTAAAGAGCTACCAAATAGATCTATTTCAATCCACTCATCACACGCACACACAACACCCATATATTATATTATTATTGTATATAAAATCAAAAAAGGAATATTGCATCAATTCCATTATTCCCCTTAACCAGAAAAAAATCTGACAATATATAAACATTCAGCATTCATTTGACAAAGGTCGAATTTTCTTCACTGGAAATGTTCGTTTTTAAACTGGTCTCGTTTTCGGTTGATTCGTTTAATGTATCACATCCACTGTCACCGGCTTGTAGATTATCGCTATGTGATTCTTGTGACTCTGATTTCCCGTCTGGAGTCGTGGGAAGACTGCGAATTGTGTGTGGATCTTTGATAGTTGAGCACGAGTTGTAGCAGACGTCGTTTAAGGCACATAACTGAGATAGCATCTAAAAAAATTTCCAATTTAGAATTTATAGATATATTCAAAATTTTCTGCGATTTATTTACAGGCCCCATTCCTTCTTGCTCGCATTCTTCGATTAAACTCTCCATTTCGAGTTCCTTCATCAATTCTGCTAGTTTTTGTGCTTTTCTCGACTCGTTGTGTTCTATTATCGTGCATAGGTGTTCGGTTAGTTGCTCCTTCTTCTCCATTCGTTTGAAAAGTTCTAGTTTTGCTTCGACGAATTCCTCTTCTGCTTTTTTATATCGTTTTCTGAAATAAAACTTTAAATTAGTTTTTTTTTAAAAAAGGAAGTTCTGATGTAACTTACTGTGCTTCATTGAATTCCACACTAGATTGTTCGATTTGTTTTCTTAAAATAGCCACATCGGCACTAACGAGTGAATCTAATTTCGCTAATTCTTGCTGTATGTGACTTAACTTGACCGTTTCTTCTTGCGTTTTCTTTCGTCTTTCAACTAAAGCTTTTGTAAGTAGAGTTCTACGTTGTCTGTTCTGTTCTTCCATCATCTTCTGACGTTGCTCGAACTTCTCCAACGCCGATAAATCACTCCTTTAGAAAAAAAAATAAGAAAAAAAATTCATCACATAAAAATAACAAAATCTTAAAATTCAAACTCAAACTTCATTTCTCACCCGACACTTTTCTCCAACTGTACATCGTCGTGATTATTTTCAAGTATTTCTAAAACTCGTCCTTCTTCGTTAATCCGTAAACAAACCGGACTCGTGCTCAAACTCAATCCAACTTGATTAGTTTTGAGTCTATTTGCTTGCTGCGACGTCTGCGTTTGTGTCTGGGATGCGGGTGCAAGTAGTTGATTCGGATCGGCATCATGGGAGGTCAATTTTCCTTGAACGTTACTGTTATTGCTGGAAACCCGGTGGTGGTTTGGTCTTTTCTTATTCCTACTTCGTTTCAAAGATGCGCTTTTCATGGCGGAAACATCTTCAATTTCGCCTGGAATTATTTTTAAACTTAATAATAGTTATTCGATATTTATCTAAAAAAAATACCATTTTGTTCCTGTCTCCGTATCCTGTTTAATTCTTCATCGCTAAATCCAGCCCAGTTCCCCGATGCACTCGCCGCCATCTTGCAACGTCATCAACCCGAGATTGGATTGGAAGTCAGGGGCAAGATAAATTTCCTTTAATTTCGAGTTACTTTTCCCAGGCGGATCCTAATTTTAATTGCAGTGTTGTGAAATGTGATAATCTAGTTGAATTGAAATGTTTTTCCCCTGAGTTTAAATTTATTTAATGTTTTTTTTTTTTTGATAACAATTTTTTGTGGGGTGGAAAAAATGATACTGAGTCAAGGATAACGAGTAAATAATGAAATCAATAAATTCAATGTCAGAGTTTTAATATTTTTAGATTTTCATACTCAGTTTAAAGATCTTTGTTTGACACATACATAGTTGAGTGGCTGGAAATGAACTCAAACTCCCAAGGTCATGCGCAGTCAAATAGCGCCAATGACCGCCAATAAATTAAAAGCAAAATCCTCCTTTTATCTCACGAAAAAAACTCTTTAATTACTACAAACTAAAAAAAAAAATTAAAAAAAAAAAAAAAACAAACAAAACAAAATAAAATGACAATAACTTTGCCCATTTATTTTCAAATCCTATTTTTTTTTTTTTTTTTTTGTTTTGTTGTTGTTGTTTTAAATTTCCACTTTCACAAAATCCACACTTTCAAAATTTCAAATATACGTAATTGGTCTTGTGTTTATTGCAGCTACAGAGAACTACATACAACAGTGGAGTCAGCAGAAAACGGCCTAGACATTTACAACTCCCAAAAATGAGGAAAAAGTGGTCAAAAATCAAAAACTTAAAACTCTGTAGCAATGCGCGTTTACTTTAAACCAAGATTACCCGACATTAGCCGCCATCTTTGTATACAAAAAAAAAGAACGAAATCTCCCAAAAAAATTGAATAATTAAAAAATTCGGAAAAACTATCGTTTCTGGAGGAAAAGGCAGATGATGACAAATTAAGTGATCACTTATAACAGCACAGTGATTATACAAATCTGCCATTTCCTGTTTAGATCTCTTTTCTTACCAAAATAAGCATATAGTGAGCACCTTACTTTATAGAAGGGACGAAGAAGAGCAAAACACTAAAAATGCAGCCATTTTTCATCTTATCCTTGTATTTTTACTTCCTTTTAACTGTCATCCAATCTCACCTAAGTCGCATTTTTGTTAAGTAAGACACTTCGAGGCTGTTTTAACCATAAATTTCATCACGTCATTTCAAAGATGTTTTATACCGGGGAAAAAAACATATTAAAAACAAAATTATTCTCCCATCAAATGACATTCGTGTCACTTAATTATATATTTTTTACTATCCACGTTAAGTAAAACGAACAGAAAAAGTATAAGAAAATAATCGCCCACTGGTGACAAAAATTTACAACAAATTTTTGTTATTTTTCTTTTTTTTTTTTTCTTTCTTTTCTTTTCTTTTTTTTTTTTTTTAATCCACACAGCAAGTAAATAGTTGATTTCGGCATATCCATGGTGTTGAAGGACACAAAAGTAATTCTACAAACTACGAAAAAATTGTAATAAAAATAAAACAGGGGGAAAAAAATGATAAGAGGTAAAATAAAAAAAATAAAAAACAAAAAAACACAGCGCAGTGACATCACATTTATCAAAACCAATTTCCAATTCGTTCTTCTGTTCTGTGGGGGGTTAAGAGAAAAAAATAAGTTACACCATCCATAGAGCACTTGAAAATCCAATCTTCAAATCAATCCACTTCCAGTTAAACGTTCAACTCACTGCTTAGAAACAAAACACAAAAATGAAACAAACAAAAACTTAAATTTCGAATCAACCAAATTAAAAAAAAAAAAAATCACAAAACACAAAAATGGAAAGGAAGAAAAAAAATTTTAAAACCCCACTAACGACGTGAATCGCTGCACAAACCATCGATTCCACCAACCAACCAAACGACTGACATCTTCAAATCCCGTTAAAAGAAAATCATTTCTCCGCGTTGTTCTCGTCCGCGACTTCTGCCGGTGCAACCGGATATTCCTCGATCTGGATCTGCTCCTTCGCCTTCTCTTCCATCACGTTCATGAGACTCTCTTCGGGTGTCGTCGCGATCGCAGCGGCTTCCTTCTCAACAACTGGCGGCGCCGCGCTCTCGACCGTCTTGGGCGAAGCGTTGGCGGTCCCGGGAGCTCCGACCGCGACTCCGGGCACCGGCTGACTGCTAAAGAACTTCTGCGTCTGCTGTAGCGCCTCGGCCCTCAGCTTCGCCTGTTGTGCCGTCGACAGCGCCGAGCTCTTCTGCTGCGCGACGCCGACTCCGACTCCGCTCCCGCCGACCTGCGACCTGACTGCGCTCCTCAGCGGCTGCGCTTGCGGCTGGGGCACGATCACGTGGTTGCCCGGTCTCTGAATGGGCGCCGGGAAGCGCATCACGTGCTGATGGTGGTGGTGCTGCTGGTGGTGGTGCGGCATCTGGGGTTGCGAGTGGCGCACCACGTTGTTGGCCAGGATCATCTGCTGCGGTCGGATCACGCCCGGCGTGTGGTTGGCCGGCGGCGGCGGCGGGTACGTGGCCGTGGCGCTGCCGAACTGCTGCTGTCCGTACTGCTGTTGCCCGTAGTGGTGTTGGTGTTGTTGATGGTGTTGTTGGTGCTGCTGCTGCTGCTGCTTGTGCACGTAGCCGCTCGAGCTCGACATCTGACTAGAAAACTGCGACGGCAGCACGACCGGCTTCGACGCGTTCTTCAGGTTGACCGGGCTGAGCTTGGCGCCGCTAGGGCTGGACAGCTGCTGGTGCCGGTTGTTGCCGCCGCCACTCATCAGGTTGGACGTGGAGAACATGAGGGTGTTACAGTCGAGGCTCGGCGAGCGCGAGTGGCTCCTAATGGGGCTGAGCTCGGAGCCGGCCTGCTGGTGCTGCGCCTTGAACGGGTGCGGGTTGGGAGCGCGAAAAGGCGAGATACCGGTCGCGTTCGGCGGCATCATGCTCACTTGATTCTGCGAGCCGTAGCTCTGCATGCCGAAGCTGGGCTGCTGCATCTGCGGCTGCGCGGTCGGCTGGTAAAAGCCGGGCGTCTGCTGGTTCGACGTCGAGTAGAAGGTGGTGGTCGGCAGGCCGGCGAGCGACGACATGGTGACGGGCGCGGGCCGCTGCACGAGCTGCGAGTTGAGCAGCTGCGACGACATGTTCTGTTGGCTCAGCATCTGGTTCGGGTCGTACTGAATGAAGAGCGCCGACGGCTGCAGCGACGACGTCGACATGCCGGTCTGGCCGTACGGGTTCATCTGGCCCGAGTTCTTGGTGCCGATCGTGCCGAAGCTAGGCGACGGCGCCGACTTCATGTTGGGCGCCATCATGCCTGAGTTGGAGGACAAGAGGACGGTGTTTTGGTTGTTGGTCAAGTGCGACTGGGCATAAGGCGACTGGATCCTGTACTGGCTCGACTGGTACATGTCGGCGGCAGGGGGCGGTGGCGGCGTCTGCATGAACATGTTTTGCTGGTGCTGGCTGTACGTGTTGGACAGCTGCGGCTGGCCCATTCCCTGTGGCTGCGACAGGCCGTAAGCAGGCGGATAAGTGGGTGGCTGTGAGAACTGAGGCGCTCTCGGCTGCTGTCCTATCACGGGCGCGCCGTCCACAGGAAAAGTCTGGTAAAGTCCGGTCTTAAAATTAAAAAAGTACCATTAATTTTTGATTTTTTAAAAATAAATCTAAAATTTATTTATAAATTACTTGTTGTGTGTTGTTAAACAGCACTGCGGGTGACGTAGACAAGTTCGAGATACCTCCGATTTGATTGTTGTTGTGAAAGGTGTTCACGGATCCGGCGTGAGACACGGGGCTCATCGGTGGTTGAGTGGCGAGCGACTGCTGCTGCGGCTTCACTTTGCACACGTTGCTCTGTTCGATTGGTTTTGACATCAGGTTGGCGATCTGTGTGTTGTTGCTGGTCGATGTCGAGTAGGATGAAATCGATGTGAACGACAAGCCGGTGCTCGCGCTCGGAGTCATGGGCGAGCCCGACTTGAAGGTGGCTTCCGACGAGGGCAGCGATTCGGACGAGCTGTTCTCCACCACCGAGGGTGAAACGGTGCTCGATTCGACGCTCGTGGTATACTTCTCGGAATTCGTGTCGCCGCTCGAAGAATACGAATTCGATGACTGATCGACTGTCGACGTGAATGTGTTGAAAGCACCCGTGGTGGCAGTGGTCAAGGTGGTTTGCTCTTCGTTCACGGACCCTGCTGGGTGCTCCAAAACTGTGGGCATGGCACTCTCCCAAACCTGTCAAGTTGATTACAAATTTAAATTTTTTTTTTTTTAAATATAAAATTTAAAAATTAATTTTTAACCTTTTTCACTGACGCGATTTTTAAATTAAGTTCAGCAGCCGAGGGTGAAATCGGTGTCTGAAAACCGACCGTCGATTGCGGCTGCATCTGAATGGTGCGCGGCATGGAAACAGGTTTGGTGACTGCTCTTGAAATTGCCGCCTTTTCTTCGGTTAAATGAGTCAGCTCGGAATCGAAAGAAAAATCCAATTTCATTTCGTTTACTTCTTCGGTCTGCAAAAATTGACAATTTTAATTTTAAAAAATACCAATGTCAATCACCAATAACAACAAATACTTTATGATATGAGGTCGAAATAGCATCTTCCAATACGATAGAGCCAGTGCGAATTTCCGTTTTTTCCTCGGAGCTCTTATCGCTCGCCTTCGTGCACTCAAACACTTTCGTCTCGAGTCGTTGGGGCACTGGCTGCGTAACAAACTTTGTTTTCCCAATAGGTGACGTTTCCAACTTAAGATTCTTATTCTCAAACACGATCGTTGTAACTGGAGATTTCACGTCGCAAGTCTGATCAATCGCCTATTAATAATATTAAATTAAATAATCTTAAAAAAAAAATTACTAAAAAACATGTCTACTTATTTTACCGTAGCATTTGTTTCTGGCATCGCACTGCCGCAAACGGGCGAGCCCTTAGCGAACAATTTACAGTCGTTGCTGGGCGAGCTTCTTTGCGATGACGTAGCAGACGGTGGCTGGTCGCTGATTTCGATTCCGCTATCGTGGTTCTCGCTCCGATCGAAACTACTCGACTTGGAGTTGATCGCAGACACCTCAGTCAAATGGGAAGTCAACGGCGACTGCGTCCGTAAAGTCGACGTTATCGGTTTGTCCCAAGCATTTACGATCGGTGGCGGTGCGGGTGTTGGCTCTAAAAATTAAAAATATTAATTAAAAATGATTTAATTAAATTTTATAAATTTTTTTTTTATAATTTTACCTTTAGTAGTGGCAGATGACACAACCGCTTTGGTGTTGCTGTTAACGTCCGTGATGCTCTCCGAATTCGCAATCTGAGATGGAGTTGACTTGGTTTGATTCAACCGGTTGTTCTCCCTCTGCTTAGCGAGACGCGGAGGCAATTTACTAGAACGTGCTCGTTCAGAACGATTATTTTTGCTTTTGCTTTTATCCTAATTCCCATTTTAAACCGCGTGAAAAATAAAAAACATAAAAAATAAAAATAAAAACCAGAAAAAATATAAAAAAATAATAAAAAAAATAAATAAAAAATAAAAAAAAAGTGGAAAAAATAAAAAAATAAACGAAAAATCAAATCGAAGAGGACAAAAGCTAAAGCAAATAGTTCCATAGCTCATTCATATTCTAATCACCTCTTTTTTGTTTTGATTTTGCTTCTTAATCTCGGCTTCGATCATCGCTTTCTGCCTCTCCTTCTGCGCCTTTTTCGACATCACCTCTTGGAATCCGTCGTTCGTTTCAAAGATGTACGCGGGATCGTCAACAGACACTTCAGGCTGGTCATCCACTATTACCACACCTTTGCATGTAGAAGAAAAACATTTTCAGACGATTACCACCAAAATTCGAGTAAAAAAATACAGAAAAAAAAAAAAAAAAACCAGAAAATAATAAAAAAAAACTCAGATTTATACAAAACTTTTCATTTCATTCGATCAATGGATTGACAGATTATATATTATACACATCACAGTTGACAATTTCTTTTCCTTTTTATATATATAATAATATATATATGAGGATAATATCAAACTTGCTTCGAAATAAAGTTAAAACTTACTAGCATAATTATTCAAATCGATTCCATCTAAAGCATTGTTCTTATCTTTATCGACTTTAGCAATTTTTGCAATATCGGTAACTTCGGGCGGCTTCTTGCCGTTCACTTTTCTAAATTAGAAAAATAGAAAAAAAGAGAAAGCAATTAGTCTCGTTCGTTCAATTTTTATTCAAAACCAACAACCAAAACATGCACATAAATATTCAAAAACAAATCAAACACAAAATTCTCCAATTTATTTATACTTTAAACATTTCTTTAAGATTTAGAAAAAAATTAAAAAATAAAAAAAATAATCGAAAATCGCCCATTTTTTTTTTTTTTCAAATATTCACTGTGCATGTTCCAGCAACCAATGCCAACTTTGAGGACATATCCGCGAACGCCTGGTGAATGCCCGACTCGTCGTTCAGCTTGATCTCGTCGACTCGAAACAGCACAGTCTCGTTTCTCATGTTCTTCCCCGGCTGCTGCGACCGGTTGTTCCGTCCGGGGGCGTAGTTGGCGTTCGCGTTCCGCGATCCCCCGCCTCGTTTGTCCATGTTCTCCTTGCTCGGCGCGTCTTTCCTGTTCCTCCTGTCTCCACCCAGGTCCGTACGCCTGTTCTGGTGCTCGTTTCCCGGCCGCTGGCTAGAGAAGCTCTTCTTTCCCCCGGCGTACCGATCGCGCATATCGCGGTCCGGCTTCGCGTCTCCCCGCGAGTCCTTCTTCTCCCGGCGATCAACCACGTCGCTGCTCTCGGACGCCGTCTCCCATTCCTCGTTGCCCATCTCGGAAGAGTTCTGCTTCGACAGCTGCGGTCGCTTGCTCGAGCTTCCACCCCGCGCGTTGCCGCCGCGACCTCGGCCGCCTCTGCCTCCTCTTCCGCCGCGGAACGGCTCGTACGCCTCGTAGCGGCGATTTCGCTGGAACCTTGGCGGGATCTTGTCAAATCTATTGTTGTTGTTGTTGTTGTTACTGTTGTTGTTATTGTTGTTTTTCCGCTGCTGATGCGCCACTGGGTCAAACTTGTTCACATTGTTCGGCGCCTCTTTGACACCCTCGCTTTTCGGTTCCGCTTTATCCTTTTCCTCCTCCTTCGGCTTCTCGTAGGCCGCCGACTCCTTCTTCAGCGCGAACTCCTCCGCTCTAGACGGCTTTTCCGAGCCGAAAGCCGCCTTCGACGGCGGAGGGCCGTAGTTGCTGGTCGTTATTCGCCTGTTTCCATCCCGCGAGCGGAACCCTCGGCCGCGCCCTCTCCTTGAAGGTTCGCCGCGCGGAGAAAACCCGCCGCCGTTCTTTCCTTTCAGTTCCGCCTTCAACTTGTCGTTCTCGGTCACCAAGTGCTCGGTAATCGAGTGCTCTTTCTTGTTCGTGTCCTTGTCAATCGGCTTCTGTGGGCGCTGGCCGGCGCCGTGCTTCTTGGCCGGATCGAAGTGCTGCTTCTCGCTCGGCATCGACTCGTTCGTGGACGCCGACACCTCGTCGAACGACATGTCGCTGTCCTCGTCCCTGGTCCTCAATCGCGCCGGTTTATCCTCTACGTCCGATCCCTCGCTCTCGCCCCACTCGCCGCCTTCTTTCTGTCGTCCGAACCGGGGTCCGCGTTCTCCCCGCCGCCTAAACTCCGATCGGCCTCCACGAGCTCGTAAATTCATCGGGAAATTGCCCCGACCTCTCCCGCGAGCCGCATCGAATTTCCCCCGTCCGCGAGACCTCGGGGTTCCCACCCTGTCGTCTCTTCGTCGATTTCGGTCGTCTTCTCGTCTTCGCGAACCTCCTCCTCCCCGAGCCTTGTCGTCTCTGAGACGTAGGTCGTGTTCGCTCTTCAACGTTTTGTCGCTGTCAGATACACCACTCTTCGACGGATCCGATTTCAAATCGAGGTGCGATTGCTGTTTCTCCACCTCGATTTTCTTCTTCTCCTTGTCTTTGGGCGGCGACTGGCTTTTCTGGAGTAATTTATCCGGGTGTTTCAACAATTCTTTCTTCGTCTCCTTCTCGACGCTGTCTTCTTTATCTGCTTTTCTATCCGCCAGAAGAATTTTTTCCGGTTTTATATCTTTAGTCTGATCATTTTTTCTATCGGAGGAACCCGAAGTCGCCATCGACGATGAGCGCCGCAAAGGCGTGAGGGTCTTTTTGTTGCTAATATCGATTTGTTGCTGCGGTGGAATCGGTGGCGGATGACTTCGCCCTTTAAAAAAATATAAATAAAAATCAATTTCACATTAAAAAATTTAAAAATAAATTCAAAATTACATCTATCTCGAGTTTCTTTCGGATACGGAGTGTCACCCCAGCAAATTGGTTGCTCGTTGTTCCGTTCCCGAGCGCGATCACGCTCCCGATCATCTCTCGTCGAGCTCCCAGAGCTTGTTTTCCTTTCGCGATCGAGTAAAATAATATTATTCCTCTCTTCGTGTCGACGTCCATCCCCCCTCTCCTCTTTGAACGACTCTTTACTCCCTCTGCTGTCTCGACTATCAGGCCGATGCGGCCTATCCTTTCCATCGCGGGAGTTCCTTCCTTCAATCACATCGTCGAAAGAATCGTGAGGTCCGGGAGTCTTTTAAAAAAAATATTTATTAACCAAAAAAAATCATTCAACTCATTATCAATTTCTAACCGATTGTCTCTGATCGTACTCCTTAATTCGAGACAAATCTTCTCGCGACCCTCTAATGATCACGTCTCTTCTCTGATCCGCATATCTATAATCTCGACTTTCAAATTCAGAGGAATGTGCAGCGTCGTACGCCCTTAAATCCTCCTTGTTTTCCACCTGTCTTTGATCGTAGGGTCGAGGAAACTCAGACCCTTGTTCGTAGTAATTTGGTGGACCCCTGCGCCACAGGTCAGAGTACTGCGCTTGCATCTGTCCCATATACTGCGGCGGCGGCGGCGGTGGAGGCATGTTGCCCCATCGCGGGTCGAAATTTATTCCTATGGGCGGAGGCTGACCTCCGATCGCCGGTCCCTTGGCCGGCGCTGCGGCCGGAGCAGCGACTGTGGTCGGCGCCGTCGTCGCTTGCTGCCTGTGAAACTGCTGTTGTTGGTGTCGCAGCATTTCCTGCTGCTGTTGCTGTTGTTGTTGCTGCTGCTTGAGAAAGCGCGGCGGTAACTGTTGTTGAAACTGTCGCGAGAAGTACTGACCACTCGCACTCTGGTGGAAAAATCGGGAAAAAAAATTATAATCAATTTCTGAAAAAATAACTTTAAAAATAAAATCTACTTGGAAATTCTGATTCTTAAACGACTCCCTCTCCCGCTCGACTCTCAACCGCTCCCGCTCCCGCTCCCTTTCCCTCTCTTGACCGTCGTGGCTGGGCGGTTTTTCTTCGCGGCTCTCGCTGCTAGTGCGAGAACGACTCTTCTCCACTTCCACAACAGCAGGAACTGGGGCAACAGCTTCCTTCTTGTCCTTTTCTTCGGCCGCTGCTTTCGCTATCTTCTCGTCCAGAGCCTTTAACTTCTCGTTGGCGGCCGCCTTGCTTTGTTCGTACTTCTTCTCCTCCTCTTCGCGCCTTTGCCGGGCGCGTTCGACGGCCAAGTTGATCTCGTTCGACTTCTGTTTCTGCCGCTGGCGCCAGAATTCGTCTTCGTCGATGTCGGCTATTTGAGATCGGTTTTGGGAATACGCGGCCTACAATAAAATAAAGTTTGCATAAATAATTCCCAATTTAAAAAAAATAATAAATAGATTGAGAAATTCCTATATATTACTACGTTTTCAACAGCAACCTGTTGATTGGGAGCCATCCGCATGTGAGACGGCGGATACGGCCCGGGCACGGGACCGCGGAAATCGAAAGACTGAACGTGTTGCTGCCACTGCCGTTGTTGGGTGTCGGGATTCGTTGCGGTTTGGTTGCGCGGCTGCTGCGCGTTTGCAGCTGGTTGTCTCTGTTGCGTATCGTTCCACGTTTTACGACCAGCTGCGTCGGGTTCCTAAGAAGAAAAACAAATAAATTTTCGCCCTATAATGAAACTTTTATTGTTTCTTACCCTAGATCTCTCGAAATCGGCTTCTCTTTCGACATCTTTACTATTTTCTTCCCTCGACCGCTCGCTTCTTGTTCTTTCTCTCTCGACTTTAGCCGGTTCGTGATTTCGGCGTTGATTTTCTTCTTCATCCCTATAACAAATTTATAAAAAAAAAAAAAAAAGTTATTACCTTGTAAAACAAATACTATTATAATCTATCAATTTAATTTTAAAAGTTAGTAAATAATCAGTAATCGGTGAGTGGTTTAGATGTCAACATCATTCTCAGCCATTAATTATTATTACTCATCACTATTTAAAAAAAAAAAAACCCACAAAAATCTCAACAAAATAAAATAAAAAAAATCACCTAAACTCCTTTTTCTGAGGCGGCGGTGGAGACACGTCTTCGTCATCGCTGAACACAAGCTTGGCACTAAAAAAAAAAGAAGAAAAATCCACAAACCCTTAGAATAAAGCAACTTCTCTCACACACCCCATCATCATTACTTGTAATCCACATCCTCTTTCACCGTCGCCCACTCTTCGTGCGGCGAATCAGTGGGAATTTCAAACTCCTTCAGCTCTGCTTCCGTTATTATGGCTTGAGGCCGCTGATAATTGTCGTCATCGACTTGCCGTAATTGAGGTCTATACCTAAAAATTTTATAAATGATACAAAACCATCAAAAATATCCGAAAAAAACCTTACCTTCCTTCAGGATACGGGTAAGGAGGCCTCGGTGGAGGCCCTTGAATGCCTGAATAATTTGGCGGAAAGCCACTGTGAAAATTCCTTGGGTACATCTTCAAATAAAAAATAAATAAATAAATAAATAATTTGTTTGTTTTCTATTTTTTTAACCAGTAAATTACATAAGGAATCATTCCTCTGAACTGATGCGGCGCCGGGACACCGGACATCATCGGGCCGCTCATCAATTGCCCCGAACTGGGCCCCGAGACGGGGCCACCAGGGCCTGCCTGGGCCCCGGGCAGCTGTGTAGCTCCCTGCTGGCCCAAGGGGGGTGTGGGTCGAGGCTGTGCTTCGTTCGATGTAGGCGCTTGCTGACCATTCACACTGGGAGTGGTAATCGTCCCACCAGAACCTGGGCTTGAGCCTGGAAGCGGCGGCGACGGTTGCGTGATACCTCTTCCGCCTCCCTGGCTCCAAGTTCCTTCGTCTTTAAAAAAAAAAAAAAAAAAAAATTAAAATGTAATGTAATTTAATTTAAAAATTTTTGTTAAAAAAAGTGATGTTTACTTTGGGGACGAAGACTTGGTCCTGGTCCATATTGAAAATCTGTGTTGGACTTCTGGCTGTCGTCTATTGGAACATCGCCACCAGCTAACTTGGGGAATTCCTGATGAAAATACGGCGACTGATGGCCCAAGAAGCTGGGTCCTTGACCACCATCCACGTGGCTTGAAGTGACGCTGCTCCACGATTTTCCGGCAGCCCCCGCGTTTGCATTTGCTACTGTGTTTGTGGCTGCTTGCGGTTGTTGCTTCTGCGCTGCCGGCGCCTGCGATTGTGAAGATGATGGTAATGACTGTTGTTGTGACTGCTGCTGAGGGCTTTCTTCGCTGGGTTTCGGTTTGTCTTTGCTTGAGGTACCCCATCCTGATCCACCGCTGGGAACCAAACTTATATTAGGATCGTTACCACTGTTTTCACTTTTCAAACTTGGCAGATTAGCTGGTGGTGGCATACGGCGAAATCCCGCCACTTTACCAAGGCTTTGGAGGCCATGTTTTTGAGGTACTAAAAAAAAATAAAAAAATTCAATCAAAATCAACAATCAACAAAAAAAAATAAAAAGTCACTTACATGATGTTTTCGGGGTTTCGATACTCTTTCCTTTATATAAATTATTTATATCGAGTGAAGAAAACTTTGACTTTCCTTTCTCCCCCTTTGAAGCTATCCCCGAAAATGTGGACATGCTGGCCAGGAGCAGTCATTGGGTTGTTTGCTGCGCAGTACCCGGAGAACGGCCCGTTTTTCACTGGAAATAACAAATTAAAAATTTGTAATTTTTTTTTTTTTTTTAATTTTTAAAAATTTTATTCTTAAATTAAAAAATAAAATAAAAATAATAATACTGTAAATTAGTCTTTATAAACTTAATTTATTTCTACTTAAAGTCTGTACAAGTGCTTTTCTAATTAATCTTTTTCTTAATTAAGTTGACTCGCGAGTAAACAAAATACCATTAGTGTCTATTAATATTAAGCCTAATTTACCGATCGCGCTTAAATGTCTAATACACTGAATTTGTCATGCATAAAATACAAAAAATAGTTAAACAAGACCTAAAACTAGATGTAAACACAAATTTCTAATAGTTTCTAACACTAGTGCAACAGATCAGAAGTGATTCATGGCGTTGTACGACTTTAACTTGCGATGCACTGATTAGGATGGCAAAATTCACAACAAAAGAAACAAATATAGCGCTAAAACACTCTTATAACACACAAAATACACCTAAATGTGCGTTTGAAAAATAACAAACTCACAGTTAAAACCCGTAGAATGAACTAGATTTACTTACGAAAGAATCAGATCACGAAACGAGAATAATTTTTCGAAAATTTACCGTTGGTTTTTCAATTTTTTTTCCCCGTAAAAAATGTTTACGGTTTGCCGATCTTTTTTTTTGCTTTTTTTGTTTGAATTTTTGTAATAGTTCGAGCTAAAAATTTACCAAAAAGTATGTTTGTTGAATGGCGTTGCTTTTCAAACAGTTCAACGACGCTTTGTTCGTAACAAGTCAAATTCGCAACGGCAGGTTGACTGTTGGGAAGATGTCCTTTTTTCTATTGTCTTTTTAAGGGTTTTATTCCGCTTTTTGCAACTTACCTCGGTCCGTTCGATTGGGTGATGTTTCAAGATAGTAATTGACTTGTTTTGACTTAAACTTAAAGTCAGATGGCGGCAGATTTTAATGGATGGTTCGATGGTGTGAACCAAAAATTTTTATCCAAAATGGCGAACAACGAGAAGCTTTCCCTTTGAATTTATTATGCAAATGAGGGAAGCCATGACGTCATTAAATATTTTCGAAAAACCATTTCCGTTCGAGTGTTAGGCTTTATTTTGTGATTTTTACTTGTGAAACTAATAAAGTTGCATTAAATTATGTTTTATTTCGAGTAAAATCGGTTTAATACTTATTGTCAATTATTCATTAGTTGCGGGTAAAGTGGTAAAAAAAATAATACACTGTAAATTAAATAAAAACTACAGGAATGAAAAATGGCGTGAGAATTTATAAAATGAAAATAACAAAAGCAAATAATTTCTATCCAACTTTTAGCAGACACGAATCTTCCCAAAATTTTGCTGCGAGAATGCCAAACTGAAGCACTTCCGGTGAGGGCCACCTGATGACGTTTT
>JAQFZP010002070.1:0-15308 GCA_034695745.1 Geophilus truncorum | reverse complement strand
AAAATTAGCCGAGAGTTTGATGACGTAATGCTTGTTTTGCAGAATTATGGGATAGGAATGGAAGCCTACGATAGAACGAAACTGTACTGCTGACTTTAATTCGAGAAATTAGTTCAAGGTTTTATTGTGAGATCAACTAATAGTTAAAAATCTGTTTAATTATTTGTGAAAGGAATTGGGCATTAATTTTTCGCTTAATAGCACTTTATTTTGATTTATTTCGAACTGATAAAAGCGATGTGAATCATCGAGGATTTTGAGGTGTTGCCATTTGACAGCTGGGGAAAATGCGAAGAAGTTTATTCTCTGGTTTGTGAATTTGGAATCGAAGAATTGCTTCATAAAACATGGAAGTCAACGATTTGAGTTCTCAGGTTGTCACACACAAAACTGAAAACGGAGTTTGCGCTGTGATGAGTGATGTCAGATTGGAAGGTGATGAAATATTGAACGATCGTGCCAGTAACGGACAAGTAACAGAAGCAAAACTGGAAAATCCGAGTGGAAATTCCTGTTTGAATTGCGTCGTTAATGGTGTCAACAAGAATGGAAATGCAAATGAGATTGAAATAACGAGCAATTTAGTCGTTAACATGGCCGATTCAACTGTTTTCAATTCATTACCGAATGCGTCGTCGTCGTTTTCAAGTAGAAATCGACTCACTAAAGAGGAAAATTACTCGAGCAAGAACAATGTAAAGAAAATGTGCCTAGCCAATGGCAGTAACGACAACAAAAAAGTGAAATGCAACGAATATGAAGCGGTTGGTGCAACTGGTGGTTGTTGTGGTGGCAGTGCAAATCAGATGGTTTCAGAATCGAGTTCTTCTCTGAATGATTTCGTCTCGCCTGAAATGGATTTTCTCGAATTTGACTTTGAAGAGCAGATTGCATCGGGCGACGAAGCGCCCTCAGAAAATAGCAACGGTAGCAGGGCTCAAAGCCCGCAGCTTGAGAACGATATGTATTTAACTTGTGTAAAAAACGACCTAGGCGAGTCTTCGGGGCTTCAATCGAACAGTTTTGCTCACAATTTGACTTTTCAAAACCTAGTATCGAGTCCGAAAACTCGAAATAACTGTATGAATGTAAATTCGAATTTAAATGGCGATCTTCGGAATGCAGAAGATACCTTCAGCGATAATACAGATTCGGATTCAAATATGGAACTGTGCAACGAACGATTTTTGGAGAGGGAAAGTCGTTTGTTTAATATTCAAAGCGACGAGATGGACTGGGACGATTACAACGTCCAGTCGGCACTTCTGTGTTCCTACAACTCGAGACGAGTTGGAAACAAATGCACATCTGATTCACCAGTTAACTTATCATTAGCTGATGTAATTATTATTATTTATAATTTATATAATAGTTTTTTTGTTGTTTACTAACTGTAATTACTTTTTAATTGCAGATGAATGAAACTAATAGAGACAACGAAGTGGAAGAAAATATTGAAAAGACGATGATTTGGTCCGAGACGGACGCATGTACGAGACAAGTGACTCAAATTGGAACATCTGCATGTGGAGCCACGGCTGTGATTAATGTTTTGGTGATGATTAATGTTGAAAGTGAAGTATAAAGACATAAATTATAAACCGCAATCTTTTGCTTAACAGATGGCACTGAACGTGACATATGATAAAAAATTTGTGGAATCTTGTATTTGTACAAGATACAGAGCTGAAACTGCCCCTATCGCTAAATATTTGATATCCCGTTCTAAAGCAGGTGAATTTATTTTTATTTTTATTTTTAACTTCATTTTGCAACAATATTTCATAATTATTTGTTTTAGGAACGACGCACGAGGAGCTCATAAACGGCGTCGAGAAAGTGACCAACGGAGAAGTTTTTGGTCGTTTCTTTGCCATGTATCCTGCACGTGATGTTCAAGTACTATCCTGGTTAAATTCCTGGATTAAAAAAGGAGCAGTTCCAATTGCAACTATGAACTTGCAATGTGGTCTTTCGGCTGGTCAAACTATTCCCGATTCATGGCATCACCAGATGGTGTTTGGCATAGGGCCAAAAGGTGTAACTTAAATAACGATATAAAATTTATGGTTTTTGACTGTTTTTATGATTTTAGGTGTTTATCTAACGAATCCGTTAGAATGTGTTCGCGGATCTCAATTCATGCTACAAACGTCCAGCGAATCCGTTTTGTTAGTCAGACGTAGTGACATAGTCAGTCGATTGGACAACGACTGTGATTTAAGCCCTTTAGTTCTCGAAGGATCTCGATGGCGAGATTTAAACGTTTTAGGTACTTTTTACTAGATTTCTTCATTTTACTTGCAAAATTCTAAATTTAATTTTGTTAATTACAGGTCAAGTTATAAACGTTTTACGAGAGTCGACAAGCCCTTGGGTTCCCGGGCACCGTCGTTACTTAATGTCCCACGTAAAAATTCCAGCTGCGTACAAGTCTGGAGTGACACTATTTGTGCGCAGAGACAGCGACGCGTACACGGAGTTAGCTTCCTGTCCTGAATTAAGGCTTGCAAAGAATATATAACGTTTATAAATATAAATATTGATTATTATAAAGTAAAGATTAATATTGATTTATTTTATTAAGCAAATTTTCTAAAACTCACAAAACAACTAACTACTGAATGTGTTAAGAAGGAAACAGTTTTCTCTGCTCAAATACGCCTCCAAATTTTCTATGCAAAAAACAAAAAAAAAAATATACATATTAATTCAATAGCTTATTGTATACGGACTAATATAAAGTTTCGTTTGTTTTACTTCAATAATTATGGCCATATTGTATGTTAATTAAATGATGAGAAAAGAAATTCACCATGGATAGTGTAAAAAGCGGAAAAAGCAAAGACAGATAAACAAATTTGTTTGTGATGAACCGTAATTATTGCCAAATTACATTTTTATGGTAATTACGCTATTATGCAACGATTTGGTTCTTTATTTTTGTTCTGTGAATACCATACGGAAATTTAATGGGAAATAAATCAGTTACAGAAACTTTATCTTAAATCTGTCAAGTAACTTCCTTTAGCGTCAAACAACTTAAAAACTACTATCAAAGTTTGAAACGAAACTTACTTTTTTTTTTTTTTTATCTCAAGTACACCCTTGAAATGTTTTTAGCCTGTTGTCTGCTTTTACAACGTTAACGTCAATTTTATTATCGGAAATAATGCCAGTACAAAAACAGCATTTTACAATAAATGTAAACCGCAGCGAATATATGGACTCGTAAAAGTCGTTGCCAAAGTGTTTCCCAACTTTGCCCTACAAAAATCGCGTCTAAAAATAAGCCCTCAGGCTATGAGGGGGTCGAGAAGTGGGGATGGGTAAATATTACATATTTAAATTAGTTTCCTTAGTTTTGCAAGCATAAATTCTCGTAACCTGGTTATTACCCGAGTGGTAGGAGTTCTTTAGAAAACGTAAGGGAAAAAACAAAAGGTGGGCGGATCGCTATTCATCTGCGCAAGCGTCAAGTGTTGAACAGGAGCTTAAAAAGAAGTGTATCCAAGCGGGATGTATTCTTTCTTGCGAGGCAAGTTTGCAGTAAAACAACACCTAGAAAAGTGCCCCGACTTCAGAAATGTCCAACTGGGGGTACACCAAAGGAAACGGTAAGTTATGACAAGTGGGATGTTTTGGCGAGAGCAACAACATTTGCTCCCTGTGCAACCTCGTAGTATTCATTTGTGAAAAACGAAAACAATTTTTTTTTTCCCCAAAGATGAGCTTTTTCCTCTGTAAAGTGATAACTTATATTTGATTAGATTACCAAAAAAAAAAAATTGTGTAAAGTTCAATGCAGTTGAAAGTTTGTTTATCAAATAATTACTTCCTAAAATCAGGACGTCCGTTAACAAAATTAATTGAATTATTCTTTACTCACATCCTGAGTGGTGTATGAATTGGCAGAAAAATAAGACCCGAAAAAAGTGAAAACAAACTTTTTTCCCTAGAGATTTGATTGATAAGATCCCTAATTTTTTACTTTAAAAATTGTAATTTTAACATAAGTGTCGTCACTATAAGGAAGGAAACTCCAAGTTAATAGTTTTAGCTATCAATTACGTCTTGATACGCTGGTTCCATCCGGAATGACTCGTGTTTTTTCTTCAACAAACTCGTGAATTGAGAAAATAGTTATTAAAAGGTGAGACCGGACCTATAGCAGATGGGAGACACCCCTTGTTCGGATCATTGCCTCGAGCTAAAGGTTGATTTGCTTATTCCGGATTGTGAGAGCCAAATTGGCAATAAAATAAAAAAAGTAAACAGCCATTTTCACAGCAATGATTTTAAAGAGACGGTAATGGTTTTTATTTTTATTAGACTATGACATGACCAAGGACATCAATTAAAAGCGCATTTTTTGCGTGCAATTAGTAACACCACTTGTCCGACTTTGCCTGTAATAAATAATAATTGCGTAGTCACGCGCTCCGGCTTGCGCTCAGTTGTAACAAGATCACTCCCAGAACGTGTCAATTCGAAGGTCAATGACTAAAGAGCTGGCGACTTGTTCTGCATTCGTTAATTTAAAGTTAAATTCGCACTAACTCGTTGGCTGCAAACGCAAATTGACTTTTTCCACCTCTTCTATTTACTTAACAATTTTTATTGTTGTCTAAGAATAGAATTATGAATTGCGGTCTAAAATAACATGCACTTTGTGCGCGAAAAATAATTCTTTAAAGGTTTTGCGACCGTTCTGCGTTAAACTTGCCTTTAGTCGAGCTAAAAGTAATTAATCACAAAACGTCTTTTGTCTTTACAATTGGAAAAAGGCCAAAATATGTTATATTAAAATAGTGCATATGTTATGCAATATTTTCGGCGTGTGTTAATATAAAGACCGGTTAGTGGGAAATATATGAGGAATTTCGTAATTTCCAACCTGACAAAGACGAACAATTGTTTTATAGCTTTTAGATTAATTAATTTCTCGGTTAAATAGGTCAATTGACATTTTTCTCAAATTAGGACCTCATACATGGCTGGAGAATTTCCCAGCAGCCAAAGGAAACCGTCAATCACCCATCGATATTTGCACAGGAGATTGCATTAATTCGAACGACGTGGACCAACAACCCTTGAAAATACAACTTAATTCCTGTTCGATTCGAAACATTGTCAACACCGGCTATGGGTTCCGTGTGGATGTCGACAGCGAAGACTCTGGTGAGATATCGCGTGCGATTCTTGTCATGTCAGATCAGCTGTTTGGCAACGACTTATTAAAAAACAACAACAAAATCTTGGCGCTCGTTTCTCGCAGAACTGTCTGGGGGACCGTTGCAAAACAAGTTTCGCGTGGAGCAATTTCATTTCCATTGGGGCCGCGATGACAAGTCTGGCTCGGAACATACCATCGACGGAGCGACTTTCCCATCTGAGGTTATATCATAATGATAATGAGATCTTGCGAAAACATTTTTTTTAATTAAATGCCAAACTGATGTTGCTCGGCATCTAGACATAGAAGAAAAAAGATGACTGTTGATTTCATTTCTATTTTTATTTTTATTAGATTTTGTCTATTAAAAAAAATTACTTCGCAATACAATACTGCGTTTAAAAGTTATATTTTAATATTTAATTTTTTTAAAACGTGGTCAGGTGCATCTAGTTCACTGGAATGCTGAAAAGTATGACAGTTTCGGGGAAGCTGCGAGCAAGGATGACGGTTTAGCGGTTCTTGGAACGATGATAGAGGTTATGATTGCAGAAAAGACATACACGTTGTAACTTTGGTTTTCCCTAAAATTTTATTTTCCTCAGGTGGCAGATAAACATGAGGAAATGTCTAAGTTGATTGACCTACTTCCGCGCATTCGCTTCAAAGGTGATAAAGTATCTTTTGATGGAGAGTTTGATTTATCAAGTTTATTGCCGGGTAATAAACAACGACGACAATAGGTGTATACAAATTGTGTACAATAGAAGTAAATAAAGAGTTTTTTATGTTGCGTTTTTAGAATCAAAAGAATACTGGACTTATCCCGGATCCTTGACGACTCCACCGTGTAATGAAAGTGTAACTTGGATCGTTTTCAAACAATCAATTGCGTTTTCAAGCGAGCAGGTATTTAAAAATTAATTCTTTTTTAATGTGAGAAAGTAAAATTTAATTTTTTTTTTTTTTAAGTTGGCAGCGTTTCGTGATTTGTGTAGCTACTGCCAATGCGACGAATGTCCCGATGACGAGTTCGGAGGTCAGATATTGGAGAATTATCGACCTCCACTTCCAGTTGGTGATCGTATGGTTCGTGAATGTAAATTTTGATTAAAAACAACATCACGACTCCCAGATTAGATCAAGTGAAACAGTATTATTCACGGATTGATAAGCACGAGTTAGCTACGACAAGTAAAAGCTTGATCTCTTATCTCACATGCATTCCTCGATCACATGCCTTTTTCATGTAGATAAAAACATAATGTGAATATTACCAGATTATGATATACATATATTTTGTTGGATATTTTATTTATAATTTTGTTCCGAATAATGCAATAAACTAGTAATATGTTAAACGAAATTACAAGATCTTTATTAAATTTCTGTTGGCTCCACAGTGACCAGACACATGGCACCGAACCTAGGTTTATTGATTAACATATCGCATTACTTGAATTACATTTCACTCTAAAAATCCTCTATGTCTCTTATTTCGTCCCAATTTCACTTCATCCTTAAGCTTTTTCATTAATTGTGTATTCAGATGTCTGCCAATTTCAACAGCTGCCTGAAAAGCCAAACAAATTTCAATGTTGTCAGCAATATTGAAATAACGCTTTTATCAAAACTGCTAACAAGTTGAAGGCTTATGGCAAATGTTTAATCTAATAGTCACACTTACAAAACAAACATGAAAAACACTTACCTCGAAAATTTCAAATAATGACTGCGAATGAATACTGCCACCTCCCATGTTTCTACAGAAGCAGATGGTTTCGTCTTGCGTAATACCTAATACAATTAAACTTCGACTGCAAGCTTCTTCTTCAGATGATGGGTCCATAATGAAATGTTGTCCAAGCTGAAAAAAAAAAAATATATACGTAGAATAAATTTAAAAAAAAATTTTTTTATTAATTTATTATTTAATTGTTTTACCTGAGCCGCTGTTATGAAGCAAGGTGCTTTTAAAATATCAATAGTCTCAAATTCGTAAGGATCGTCTGAAATTTCAGTTTCAATCTGCTCATTTTCCTCGAGTGTAACATGAATTTTTGGAATTCTAAACGTAGACATAAACATAATATTAATAGGTATGTATAATAAACGTGAAAATATCTGTAAAATTACTTCGTGTTGTATAAAGCAGCTTTTACTGCAAATCCAACAGCGTCGAATAAATTGCCCCCACATTCTAAAATCTGTAATTAATCGAAATTATTGAAAAATTTAAAACTAATAAAAATTCATTAAATTCAACTCACCACAATATCAACATATATAAGCCAACTTTGACGACCTTTTAGCAAACAAAGTGATTTCAAGTCGATACATCCGGAATCTGAATATGCCCGGGTAAGTGCAGACGATAACTCCACTGCTATTTCTTCACCTCCACGACCTTCGAATTCCGGTGTAGCGTTCGCTGAACTGAAATGACATTTTGTTACACAAATATTACGTAAACTTAAGCTTTATTAAATTACCAGTCGACAAAAAACTCTAAACGACCTTCATCAGGCGTTTGTGGCGAAGGAATTTCTAAATCCGCTTTGACACCAACCAAAATATCAGTATTGGCCTAAATATAAATCACATTTCAAGTTAATTTTTATTATATAATCAATTGTTTTCGTTATTCTTTTAACTCACTAATCTAACTCTTGCTGATCCGTTTGTATTTGATACAAAATCCGTCTCGATTTCCAATGTTCGAAAGTCTTTTCGTCCTCGACCATCCGATCGCATATTTTCCTGTAAAATTATAATTTTCCATTAGTTAAAAGTTTAATCGAGCAAATTCATTATTAATTTATACCTTAACTCCATTTATAATATACAGTTTTTCACCTTCACTCAAAACCACGTCTGCCATTTTTAGTTTACGACGCGAAGCACATGGCAACAAACATACAAAATCTACGGTAATTTACTTGGCACGTGGCATTTAACTATAAAAATGAGTAAGTATAGATTTAGTAATAAAAATAAAAAATTCTAAAATTATATACGATAATTTTAGTAAATAATGAAATAAAATTCAATTAAATTGAAATTCTCTAATGTAATATAATTAAACTTAAGTTTTGATTGTTGGCTAAAGGTTACCGTAGTAATACCTTACAAATTAGCCAATCAACAGCTGCAATCAGCGGCAAAGCGACATCTGTTGATAACAATGATGATGTAATGGCTGAATTGAAATTCACGAAAAGAAGGCTGTGAGATTTGTATGTGTGCGTAAGGGCTATACATTTATTTATGCAATAATTTAACACTATTTACGAATATAATAGAATATAAAGTATGGTATCGCTTTCTCTAGATTGAAGAGCACAATAACGGAATAACCACTGCCAGTTCAGGACAAAACGCCTCAGCCGATTGTATCAAAATAATCAAACATAAACGAATGCATAAAATAATCAATGCTAAAACGACCAATTAGTTAAATAACACTAAGCAGAGATCATTTGCATTTCATAATATTTATGTAAAAACTATATCCACGACATAGTTCATTAAATTTGCGTCATGTTTTGGCTTCCAAACAAACCGTCTGCAACCAGCTTTTGACCAAAACGAAAGAATGTCTTATAAATTCTTCACCCTTAGTGCCAATTGATGATGGATGACGAAAAGGAATTTCCTGTTTACGAAGCGCACAATCGCTGTTGTGGTCACATTTGGTGTATTAAGGATATTTGTGGAATTCTGTGCGTAATTCTCACATGGCTACTCATTTTGTATGCGGAATTCGTTGTGATGTTTGTAGTTTATTTTCCAAGCCCTTACCCAATATATGCCACGATCAATGTCATAATATTTAATGCTCTTGCTATACTAGCCGTGTGTTCTCACGTGAGAACGATGCTCACAGATCCAGTAAATAAATTATGATTTTTGTTGGTGTAATTCAGTTAATGATTTTTTTTTTGTTTGTGTTTTAGGGCGCAGTTCCTAAGGGAAATGCAACTAGAGAACTCATTCAGAGACTCGGGTTGCAAGACGGACAAGTGGTTTTTAAATGCCCTAAATGTTGCAGCATAAAGCCAGAACGAGCTCATCATTGTAGTGTTTGCCAACGATGCATTCGCAAAATGGATCATCACTGTCCATGGGTCAACAATTGCGTCGGTGAAAATAATCAGAAGTTTTTTGTATTGTTTACTGTAAGTTAAATTGAAGAAAATTTTTTTTAACAGTAAATTCATTAATTATTATTACTTCACAGTTTTATATTGCAGTGATCTCAGTTCACGCGCTTTTTCTAAGCGTTAACCAATTCATAATGTGTATGAATCGAGAGTGGAAAGGTAAATAAATATTTTATAGTTTTGTTACGAAATATAAATAATTCTTTTGTCGTTTACAGAGTGTACTTCATTCTCCCCACCAGCTACTGTCATTTTACTTGTATTTTTAGTATTTGAATCTGTATTATTTGCCACTTTTACAGCTGTTATGTTTGGTACTCAAATACAAGCTATTTGGCACGATGAAACGGTAACGAAAATTAAATTTAAAATTAATTTAATTTTTTAATTTAAATTTTACATTATAGGGTATAGAGCAATTGAAAAAAGAAGAAGCCCGGTGGGTGAAGAAATCGCGCTGGAAGAGCATCCAAGCCGTGTTTGGTCGCTTTTCAATGGCGTGGTTTTCTCCATTTACGAAACCCAGACAAAGTACGGGCAAAGGAGACGGTTTCTTGTACTCGGTGTAAAATAAATGTTTTCCAAACATTTGATGTGATGTTAAATATTATGTAAAGATATATATTGATAATTGTGATTCATTAATTTTATCATCAACTTGTTGTCTTTACGATGTCAAGGAATACCGAGAAATGCCTTTGTGAAGTTAAATTAATTGTTAATGCTGATTTTTATCTGATTTAATAACGAAAGAAAAGTGATTTTAAAAAAGAAACCATATCAATGATTAAAATAAATTTAATTAACTAGATTAAATTACAAAATAATAATAATAATAATAAACTATGGAATTAAATTAAGCAGAGGATTGACTGATGGAGTTGTCATCGTCTTCATCCTAAATATAGTTTTAAAAAAAATAAAAATTAATAAAATGGTTTTTTTTAAATTTAATTTACTAATTCAAATTTAATTTACTTGAGTGCCAGGTATGATTTGCATAGGTAGTCTAACAACCCGAGGAACAAAATTTATGCCTTGACCACATAACACGGCTAACTTCATATTCACATCTTTAATAAAGTCCGAAATGTGTGTTGCGACCGACTCTGGACATTTCCACACGTTGGGTTTTTCGGAAAGGATGGAGCATCGAGGAAATGTCACGGGTCTTCCAAACTGTGAGCAGTAAACGCAGTAATAAAAGTCATTCCTGGGTGGTAATTGGTAGCCATACTGCAAAATGTAAAAAAAATATTAAGTCCCAATTCATGTTTATCAGAATAAAAACTAGACATTTGTTTTCCAAAATGTTCTCATTTCAGCATAATCCTTGAAATTTGAAGAACTTCCGAGTTCTCTGGTGATTTCTACAACTTTCCCTGTAGTCATGCTATAAATATGAAAAATGATTAAAAGTTGTTGACTTGGGAGTTGCAAGTAATTTACTCGTACTTACGATGGAAAACTAGAACAACCTTGTCGTTTAATTTGTCTTTCAGGAATAATGTCAATTTCTTTACTACTGAATTCTTTGGTCACTTTATTGGTAATTCCAAAATTAGCTAACTGAGATGTAAAAATTGTTACAAATTCTCACGATATGAAATGACCACTGAACTGACCTTAGTCGTGGGTATTTTGACCATAAAAGGTTGTAATGATATATGAATCTCGTTTGTTATCACAGTGACTTCAAGTTCTGTGAGAAAAACAAAACAAATCTGTTACTTGTAACTCGTGAGTCACGAAATTTGATTTAAATATTTACTCAAAGCTGGAAGCGGTTTCTTGGATGTGAGAAAATTAGCACCTTCGCAACAAAAATTACAAAGCATTAAACACGATCATAAAATGTAAAAACATCATTAACACCTTGAACTAAAATGAAACCCTCATCATACGACTGAGAGCCCATTTCATTCCACTGCGGTGCCAATTTGACCACTAAAGTGTAATGAAAACAAACTTGGTAGTCGCGATTTGTTACGGCCATTAGTTTCTCTTCCTGCAAATTAAAAAAATAAAATCCTTCGTTACGAACGATGCAATAAAACGAACACATCAACTCACCTTTAATCCTAGTTTTTGTAGACTCTCTTGTAATTTTCCACTCTTGTAAAACGATTTCTACATGTGCAAATAAAAAATAACTCTTTAATGCAACTCGTTTTTATTGTGTTCATCACTGCATACCTTTAATATTAATTGCATCGTGTTATCGCGGATATCATGTGGCGAGCCGATTACATTTGATTCAATAACTAAGAGTTCCCTGTGTTGGAAAAAATAAATGGTACTTTGATTGAACATCGGATGGATTTATCGATGCCGAGTCTCACAAAACATACCTGCACTTTGCGTTGCAGCTTCTTCGGCATTCCCCGGTATCATTTTCTTTTTCGATGGCCACCATGAGCAAGTAGAGGTCTTCTAGATCAAGATTAGCAGAAAAATACTGCATTGTGTCACAAAATCATACAAATGCGGTAATATGAAACGATATTTATTCCCGCAACACAAGATTACTGTGATTATATTTCGCGGCAGCCACGTTCACGTTTTACAGTTTCCCCAATGTGTCGAGGTTAAGCGCTTTAGCTATAGCTGGCATCTCGTACTTTAACTCCTTTTGAAAGTAAAGTACGTATCAAATTTTAAATTTTTTAAGTTTTAAATTACATTAGCTTAGACTTAATTATTTCAATGCATTTTATTTTCCAGTAGGTGTTTGACATTTATCGCTTGTCAATCATAACTTGTTGCCATGGCAACATGCAACCCACTGTATTACCTACCTGATATAAGTGCAGAGGTCTGCAGTGAACTATGAAAATTTCCCTTCTGTTTTCGGAAGCTGAAATAGTAGTAATAATTTACTTTAAAAATAAACAGAAATTTGGCATATTTTCTTTTATTTTTAATTATTTATTTTCTTTCGCAGATACATTTACAAAATAATAGTTTGGAAGATATTGTTCCTTTTCCTGCAAGGCATAGTTAAATATTTCAATAATTCCTCTGCTTTAGGTTGCACGGAGAAGCTTGATTATTGCGTTTACGGTTGCGAATACAAACAAAAGCCAACGATAAAGATAAAGCCAATAACAAAACAATCAAAAACATCAATCCCAAACTGAACCCTAAAACAGGCAAACAAATCTCCCCACTCTTACGTGAATTTTTTTCCATTGATAACAAACTACTAACTATTATTATTATCAACTGATTCATCAATAACTTTGAAAGCTCTCACTAGTGTCGCATCACGCGGATCATCGTCAACACTTCGTTTGGTGCGAGGAACAGATCGGAAATCAATAGGAGGATATTCAGAACAGTAATTAGGACACACTCCTTTACAAATTTCGAGTCCACACTCGAGATAAACATCAGTTTTATCAGGAAAGCGAAAAGCTTTGAGATTTGCATACGCCATGACTGACGCTCCCGTTCCACCAGTTTCTCTTGTAAATTGCCACGCGCCCATCAATTTCTTCTTAATTATGCATCCATTAGCATCGCTCAGCTGCAAACCGTTATTTCGATCACCATCGTGAGCGATGCAGTCGTGGATAAGAACATCCATCTCTCCCGAACCATAGACGGAAATAACAACACTCAGCGGCTCTCCTATTTTAAGAAGTCCTTGTGCCTGTGGTCCGAAAGGTCCACGTCCAATGAGTACATTCATTTCCGCACTTATGTCATCTCCACTGTAGGCAACTGCAATTGTGTCGAGCATGTCCACTTGGAACCCGCTCGCAACCGAATGGTCCATCTTACCCTGCCAGGTGCATTGCACTCTGCGTGCCATGTCCCACATTTCTTGGATCCCCGGTTCGTTTTGAAAGAGCAAGATGTTTTCCAGAGAAGCTGCGCCGCCAGATGCCATGTTGTCGATGAACTGCGTTCCGCACTTGTCGAGGGTGATTTCAAACTCGTACTCGCTCTGTCTGCTGCCCCACGGTACGAAATGGCAGTTGGTGTCGCCGAAGAAGCCCTTGGAGTAAATGACGCCGTCGAAAAGTCGGTCGAATGTGATGCGGATTCGCATTGAACTCATGGCGCATAAGACGTCGATGTTGGACAACAGGGCCATCTCACCTGCCGGCATCACTTCGTAGATGTCGGGATTGAAGCTGTCCTGATCCGGGACTGGACGAGGAGAAGGAGGAGGAGGTTCGGGAGCAAAGGTAGGAGGAGGTAGTTCGGGACGAAAGGTGGATGGAGGTGGATCGGGAAGAAAGATAGGAGGAAGTGGTTCGGGACGAAAGGTGGGTGGAAGTGGTTCGGGACCTGATATAGGGGGAAGTGGTTCGGGACGATAGGTGGGTGGAGGTGGTTCGGGAAGAAAGATAGGAGGAAGTGGTTCAGGACCTGATATAGGGGGATGTGGTTCGGGACGATAGGTGGGTGGAGGTGGTTCGGGAACAAAGATAGGAGGAAGTCGTTCAGAGGGTGGTGTGGGTAAAAAGGGGGAAACGGGTCCAGGAGGGAGTATTATTCCATTCTCGCGAATGACGCCAGGTGTTTCATCTATCTCTTGTTCAGTTAAAGGTTCATTTGGAAGGAGACTTGGTATACTTGGGGTGAAATCATATTCAGGTTCTGGGGGAATTTCATCTGGAATTGAAACATACGTCTGTGGTGGTGGCGATAGTGGTGGTAACGGTGGCCGGATAACCGGACGGGGTGGCTGGACAGGTGGAGGTCGTACAGGCCGTACAGGAGATGGTGGACGGAGAGTTTCAGTAGGTCTGTCCGGTCCGAGCGGTGGAAGGTAAATCTCTATATCAGGGATAAAACCATATCCGGGTTCTTGTGGTTGTGGTTCTTCTTCGGGAGGATAATTAGCAGATTTCTTTTGGTTTTTGGCAAATGCAACCTAGAAATTAGTGTCAAAATGATTCTTTCCTTCAATATGATGTAAAATGTTTTTGTTACTTGCTTACCGCGAACAGAATGAGTATCCACCAACGATGCATTTTTTGAAAAACAGAATATTTGTCATTGATCACCCCTTTTATACCTAGAGTAATTTCTATAGCCCGAAGTGTGGCCTCATTTTCGGCTATTCTTGAGCCGTGAGGAATTAATGAATGTATGTCGTTCAACAGACAAGAGGTGATCTTCTTTCCCATCTTCTCATCAACTACGAAAGTTGCTTCCGTATTTCATAAAATTACAATAAATCACACAAAGTTGCTAAATATTTAAACAAGGTCTGTAAATTTTTTTGTTTATTCTTTTACTTTGTTTATTTAATATAAATTAAAAAAAAAAAAGTTGTCAGGAAATTATATAGAGTGGGTGGAAGCTGAAGATGGATGGTATTATGCTAATTAATTGTCATTTGTAAAGAGGGTTACCTAATTCAACTGTAAATGAATCTTGCCCATCTTTAAAAGACGGTCAACAAGAAGCCAACACGCTGTTTGTTAGTGGTTGCTAAAACAAATCTCAGCCTAGTTTTAGACAGGTGAACGACCAACTAAAGGTGCACGAAGATGCTCCTTGCCCTTAGCTGAGATTACGGCAAAGACCTCAACCTTGACATGTGTAACAAACACGTTTTTCTCCTCATGACATTTGTGTCTTTTTTATTATAAAGGTTTGGCCGTGGAATTAAGGTCATTCTTAATTTTTAGAAAAGTAGAAAATCTGGTTCACAATTTTTGTTAGTACATACAGAAGTCAATCAGCTGTTTTTGTCAATGAATGTGAGCGTCTAAATCATAAAATGGCGGAAGTTATATTAAAATTAATACTTTTGTTAATTCAATGTGTATTTATCTAGGGAAATTTCTAATTCGAATTTTGACAGTAAGTAAACGATTGTTAGAATTTTTATTTTCTTATTAATGGTGTGAATAGAGAAGTAGTAATCTAAGCAGCAATTTTCCAGCTGCCCCTTTAGCTCAGTGGTAGAGCACTGGTCTCGTAAACCAGGGGTCGTGAGTTCAAAC
>JAQFZP010002069.1:0-15308 GCA_034695745.1 Geophilus truncorum | reverse complement strand
GCTAGTAGCGTCGCTATTAGCGATAGCGATCGCTACCGATAGCGATCAACAAGTAGCGATAGCGGTCACAACACTGGTGATATGTAGAATGATGAATTAAAAACTTGAAAATGGAGATTTGAGATTGCTTTATTTTTAAAATGGTTTCAAATAAATTTGAAGTTAGGTTGTTTATTAAACATCGAAGACATAGCTTCTGAGTAAAAAAAAAAACAAAAAACTAAACGTTCTTGACGGGAATCAAAATCAGACTGTCCACCACACAACAACAATGCCTCAAACAAGTGAGTTATCTGGATGTAACGATTTATACAAAACGTTTTCAACAATGCGAAAACTTTGATAAACAATGCAAAATTTAATTTTTGAAAGTAACTTGTATATATTTTGGTAAAAAAAAACTTAATTAAATTAAACTAAAAGTGTATTTGCTAAGTGAATAAAAGTGTTTAAATGTTAAATGTTTCAAAAGATTTCAAATTTTTCAAACAGTTTCAAACTGTTTGAAACTGTTTTGAAACTGTATTTGTTAAGTGACTAAATGTGTATTTGCTAACAGTGTTGAATCCAGAACTTTGAAGCAGGGTAGAAAAATAAAAAGTCAAGGGGTACATAAAAAAAATTTGAGATGTTATAAATAAATACCACCTTGTCTTATGTATAGCACTTTATTTTATTACATATTCTTAATTTTGTGTGGGAGGGCATTTCAATAACTCAGGGGTGGGTCAGGCTACCCTAATCCCCCCTGGATTCAACACTGAACAGAAGTGATTTGAGAGTTGAAAAATTGGCTCAGAAATAACCAAATGGTACGACTATACCATTTGATCACTTTTTCATTTTTTGCCTTCATCTACTAATCTATCAGAGCTGGACCTATGCATGCGATATTGTTTAAATTCCTTGCACCAAGATTTAGCTTTCCTACTACAAACAGAACTTGCTAAGTGACTAAAAGTTTATTTGGTAACTGAATAAATATATATTTGCGAAGTGTCTGAAAGTGTATTTGCTTTGCATTTCTGTATTGAATAAAATGACCATTGCAAAAAATAAAACAATGGCTCGTATCTTGGCAACCTTTAGACATAGCTTTGTGTATGCAAAAATGGGTAAACTCCATTTTACCCATGGAAATACAGTACGTCACTTAATTTATTTGTTTGGCTCCATCTATTGCATAAAATACAAACTGAATTACGTTATCCTGCAAAATGATGCATGTGGTTTTTAATCATTAGATGACACTAGTATCGTCTAGTAAAGTGGCGCCATCTATTGCGCACAATCTAAAATAAATTATAAAAAGCACATAGTGCAATTTTAAAAATTCAAAATTCGAAATTGTTTTTAAAGAAAAAAATTATTTAGTTCAACAATTTTCTCTAAAATACATTACGCACAGCCAAGTAACTTAATCACACAAAACAAAGGATAATAAATATAAATCACTACAATTAACATCCTGAAACTTACCAAGTGTAAAATCACTTTAAAGATTTCTTCCCATCCTCAACCATGGACAAATTAATTTCAATTCTTCTTCTAATTTCTGCAATCAGTAGTTCAGAATCTTATGTATACAGAAGTAACCTTTCTTTCATCTAACAATATCAAACAGAAAAAAACTCAATATAATTTTTTTTTAATTTTTAGAACAACAGCCACATGCAGTACACTCTCCACCACCACAACCAGTTAAATCTGTGGCTTCAACTAAACAAAGTGATTCAAGCAAACTATTTAAGCAGTCGGCAAACACACAACCGCCAACACTGTTAGGTTTGGCCAGGAGCTACATTACCTTGGAAAGACGCGTTAAGTTTATGGAACGAAAGGTGCGCAGACTTGAAACTGGACTTGGACCTCCAGTAGTGGCAATAAAGTACCCACCACCAGCACTGACAAAACAAGTAAAACTTACAGTTCTGGGCCAAAATTACACGCTCTTGGAACAACGCATTAAAGTTTTAGAAGAGAAAGCGCTCAAACTTGTAGGTGGAGCAGCACCACCGGCACCTGGAGCACCGGCACCTGCGGCACCGGCAGCACCTGCAGCACCGGCACCGGCAGCACCGGCAGCACCGGCACCGGCACCGGCAGCACCAGCACCAGCAGCTCCGGACGCTGCAGCTGCACCATCGGACGCTGCAGCTGCACCACCGGACGCTGCAGCTGCACCACCCGCTGAGGCTGCACCACCCGCTGAGGGAGATGCTGCTGCACCTCCGGCTGGAGATGCGCCCGCAGCTGATGCGCCTGCAGCTGAGACGCCCGCAGCTGATGCGCCCGCACCTGATGCTCCACCTGCTGATTCGAAGTGATTTTATTTTAATGATATGTAGAATGATGAATAAAAACTTTAAAATGGAAATTTGAGATTGTTTTATTTTTAATATGTTTTTAAATAAATTTGAAGTTAGGTTGTTTATTAAACATCGAAGACATTATTTATTATTTAAAAGCTGCTCCCACCAATCCTAAATTACCAAATGCCTTAATGGGATCCAGGTACCATCAACAAAGCAATATTCAAGAAACGGAAACCTCAAACTGTCAAACAGCATGTTGAAAATAAGTCAAATTGTTAACTTTTAATTTTTTACTATTGGGATATAAATTTAGAATTTTTAGCCTCTGATAGCAAAGTTGAAAAAAATGTTATTAAAGAAAAACATTATATTTAAGATAAATATGAAGATAAATCTGCCACTTGCATATTACTTATATGCTCATTAGTATTTAGTGACTCACAATTGATGTAGAAAATAAAATACAAATTGAAATCTCTCTTGTGGAAATTCAATGTTACTATTGTCACTTGTTCTGCTGCATTCAAATTAACAGAAGAAGAAATATGAGTAAATCGATTTCTACAAAGTAGCAAAAAGTAGTGCAGTAGTAACAGTGAAAATTCACTAATCACAAGAAAAATAGCGACAGCAAAAGTAGCGTCGCTACTTCTCTTAGATAAATAGTGATAGAGAATTAGAGATAGCGCACAACAATTTTGCAGTAGCAGTCACATCATTGCTTACACCAATTTACAATTTTCTACATTAATGACAGCTCTAAAGACTATTTAAATTTTGTGCATTATTTTTATTAATATTAAGCCAATTTCTCTTCAATAGATGGCTCACAAAAGTAACTCCATCCATTTATAACAAAAAAAAACTTATTTTAATAACAACCTATTCTTTGCAGCCTTTTCAGTTATTTAGTTTAAATTTTACATAATAGAAAACAGCACAGAGTAAAAATTAATTTAATTTTTACAGCCACGTATGTTAAATAAATTTCTTAAAATTTATTAAAGCCATCTATTGTGTAAAATAAATTTAAATTACATTATTCAGCAAATAATGCATTGTAATTTTAATGACTAGATGACACTTATGAAACACCATCAATTGAGTTCAATCTGAATTAAATTATTAAAATTTTGACATATTTATCTGTTGTTCAAAGAAAAAAATTATTTAGTTACGTAATTAATTTTTCTAAAATTCAATACAAATTCATTAACCACAAAAAAAAAAAATAATAATAATAATACGCACAACCCGTAACTAAATCCAACATAACTTTTAATCACACAAAACAAAAGATAATAAATACAAATCACTAAAATTAACATCCTGAAACTTACCAAGTGCAAGATCACTTTCAAAATATCCTTGCGTCTCAACCATGGACAAATTAATTTCAATTTTTCTTCTACTCTCTGCAATTACTATTCCACAATCTTTTGCCAAAAGTAACTTTTGTTTCATCTAACAATATCAGAAACAATGCAATTTTATTTTTATTTTCAGGACAACTACCACCTCCTAAACCTTTGCATGTGTCTAAACATACCACTCCAGCAAAGACACAACCAGCCACACTTGAAGGTTTGAGCATAACCTACCAGGACTTAGAAAAACGTATTCAAACTTTGGAAGAAGCAGTGCTTAAACTTGAAGGCGGAAGTGGAGCTGCAACACCGAATGCAGGGGCTGCACCACCCGCCGGTGCTCCTGCTGCTCCTGCGGCCGGTGGAGATGCAGCGGCGCCCGCAGCTGATGGTGCTGCTGCTGATGGTTCCAAGTGATTTTATTTAACTCACATGTAAAATGGTATTGGTAAATAAAATTTTGTAAATGGAAATTCTGTTTTTAAAATGTTTTCGAATAACTTTGATGATACCGTATATCGTGAGTCGTGGATCAAATAGCACACCCTAAAACACAATAGTAGCATTCAATATCTTGGTTATGAAAATATAAATAGTTTTTCTTCACATTTGTATATTAAAAACTCTTTTCAAAAACCACAAAAACTTCTAAAATAAAGATATTGAATGCAGCTAGTGATTCACCTAATACTGTTTTTAGAGTGCATAAAATAATGTAACATCTTAAAAGACATGCAACCACTTTGTTCGGTTAAGGAAATCAATTTGCACATAATATCCTGTGGTATACACGCTTCCTAATATCCACTGATGCACATCTTGTAATAATAATGTCTGGAGTTGGAATGTAAACAAAACCAAATTTCCAGTTCCATCCTGTTCCAAATCCCAAATATTATTATTTTTTTTTTTAGTCCAGATAAGTTAGTCCCATCCCTAGTTCCTAGATTTCTACAACATATAAGTCCCAAGTGTTTCAGTTTTCCAAATTTTTTAGTTTACAGTCCCAAATAATTCAGAATGTGAATTACGACTTTACTCTTTACTTATGTATATGACTTTTTTATAGTCACGTTATTTTTGCATTATTAAACTTAGTGACCGACATTGTATTGTACCTCATGGGATACAGTAGTTGAGTGGCAGCCACTCACAAGCTGCAACAAAGGTAAGATTAGAACTTTTCCAGTTCTGTTTACATTTCTAGTCTGGAAAATGTAAATTTGGCTGATGTACTCATTGATGATATTTTTTATGAATTTACATTTCACTAATTTTAAAACCTTTCTACCCATAATTAGCATAAATAATTACTTACCTGATTTGTCTCTTCTTCTCAATTTTCACTACGGTACTAAAATATAAAAATTCTTTAAAAATAAATCACTTGTCTTTCAAACTGAAATATTTTCATTCCATAATTCATTAAAATATACTTTATACACATAATATACAATTTTAATAATCACTTATCTTAAATTTCCTCATTTCTGTACACATTTACCTTGTATTTCAATATGAAATTTTTTTCTGGAAGCCAAAATTTACAATTTTATCTTTAATGATAATTTAATGCACTAATAAATGACAGTACAGTAATCTGATTGAAAAGGTAAGAAAAATTGTAGAATTATTTTTAAAATTTAAGACTCTGACTTTGCACACTAACAAGAAAATCAATTTCTCATTATCAAATAGGAAAATGACAGATTCGACAGAGATAAACATTAACTAAGTTACAATTAAAGAGAAAAACACTAGATTAATCATTAAAAATACATTTTTTCAACTTTTTGTTATTTTTGTACTCAAAAAGTGTTGTTTTGAGGTGTAAATATGAAAATAAACACTCTTGGTATGAAATTTGGATTGTTGAGGGCTGTTTTTAGTGGCATATTGATTTTTTTCAATAAAACTTTCACAATTTGGCACTAGAGGGAGCTAAAACTCCAGTGTGTCACTAAAAACTATGATTCACTTTCATCTTGAAACTTTCTGGTGAAATAAATAAGTTTGAAATAACAGCAATTAAATTGTAAATACAAGATGGCAGCCAGTTTGACCCATTTCTTGGTGTGAAAGTATAAAATTGATTAAGAACAGGAGTAAATGTGTTGTTAGTATTTCACATGGGATTTCTGTTTGGTAAATTGAACACCAGATGGCACTTCAGACTGAATTTATTAAAATCTTGAGTTAATTAATGGTGAATTAAAACATGAAGGTCATTCATTAACTCTTCCTCAAACAAGAATGAAATCACTCAAAATACTTTTTGTAAAATAAAAGTAGACATATTACTATAATAATTTATAATTTTACATTTGCTGTAATTAAAAATTTACTTGTTTATGCAATGTCATCAATAGCAACACAATATTGATTATAGAAATTATGTCAAATAGGAAATTAAATACATAATTCAATATTCAAATTTGACTTTTGGCAAAGTTGAGATAAAACTTTCACTTGTCAATTTCTGAACAGTTTATAATGGAAATCTCAAATTGTTCTTTTCTCAATAACTATTGTAAGTAATAAATATAAAAATTTATGTAAAAACATTATTTTCACACAAGTTTAAATGGAATAGACTACTATAAACCACAATTTAAAAGCACACCACAAAAAAATGTCCACCCATATTAAATTTGATTATAATTAAATATTTATAATTAAATTTATTACAATTAGCAAATATAATATTCAATGAAAACAACAAAAGCAACTCTGAATAAAATGTTCCAAGAAGAACTGCAGGGAAAACAACTCACAAAATGAATAGAAAAATATATGGTACTGTCGAACCTCGTTATAACAAACCCGCTTACAACGAAAACCTGCATATAGCGAATCCGTTGGAAATTCCCGTCTATGTCAATCATGTACTAATTCGTCTCGAATCAACGAAAACTCGTTACAACGAACGAATTTTTTGGTCCCATGAGCTTTGTTATAACGGGGTTCGACTGAATCTATCTTCTACCATTTTTCCTTTATTCTGCAGTTTTTATCCGGTAAAACAATTTAACTCACAAAATCAAATTTTGTAACAATACCACTCCAAGTAAAATGTTTTGGTCATTGCTGCAAGCAGTGTTGTGACCATTACAGTTACCGGTACCGATAACGAAAACATAACTAGTTAAAAAAATTTACAATGTAATGGCATCGTAATGTTGTTACTTTTAATTTGATGATAACTGTGTAGTACCGTAACGTAAAAATAGTTACTCTTTAAGGTACCAAGCTTCGTTAAGTTCAGCATAACGTTTTTTATTTGCGGTTAATCCAAATATATGAAGATGCCAATGATGAAGATTTGTTGTGACAGTTTGTCTAAACAAATCAAATTGCACATGTCACAATGTCAGATTTGGAAGCATCAACGTCACACAGTCACAATTTGCCATATTAGTTCGTTATTTCAAAGTTACAGTAAGAGTAACGATGGTAACAAATTACATATCTTTAAATAATAACTGTAGCTATAGTTACCACGAACACAGTAACTACCACAACACTGGTTGTTATTATTAATATAACATTTTCTATATTTAACCACTTTTAAATTTAAAAATTTTTTTAAAAAAGTTATAAAATATTGATAAAATATAAAAGAATTAATCACAGCAAAAACCAACCAACCTCCAAATTACTCCTGTTTTTAATCTAATAACACAACAATATTTAAAAAAAACACTTGTGCCACTTTAAACAACACCCATGTATATACATTGTTGGCAAAGCCCAAAATTATACGTAAGGACTAGGCATTCTCCGCAGTTAAGCGAAGACAAAATCCATTTTTACACATTTGGATTAAAGTTCAGTTTTGGGTACGTATGTCGTATATTGTTGAGTCACTTGATTGAGGTGCGTTCGTTTATCGAATTCATTCGGATTGTTTCCATGGTTGTGCTCGTGAACCTGTAAGTTGTACCTGTTCCTTGACCCCGAACGCGACCACGGAATTGACTACCGAAGCACTGGCACCGAAACGCTCGATGGAATTCCTTTTTGAATTTACCTACAAAGTGGTTGAGGGTTAAAACAAACAAATTATACATATTTAGAACGTGTTTTGTGCTTCTTTTTTCATTTGGGTTGCAGTTCAATTGAATTTTGGCCAAGTTTAAAGGTAGACGTCATCGTGACGTGTTTTAAAGTTGATAATTTATTTATTTTAAAAATGTTGAGAAAGTTGTATTATGGTATTAAAAGTAAAGTACGTTGTTGTGACGTATTAAATACAAAGTACGTCGTGATGACGTATTGAATAAGACATTGTTTAATGACTATTTTCTGTTTGACATCTACAAAATTGTTGTTTGTGATTAAAATTGTTTAAAATGCACGTATAACAACACTATGCAAAATTTAAAATTGTTAAATATTAAATTTTAAAGTGCGCCAAAAAGACGTCTCTGATTAATAACTTGGAATCGAAAAGTATTCATTTTCGTCAACACACGGCACTATGACGTGAAATTTATACAAGCGTCAAAAATAAAAACTACAATTTTCTAAATTTTTGTCATTATAACGTAATTTATCATTGCCAATTTGAACATAACAATTTTAAAATGAAATGCACGTCCCAAATGACGCCTTTATTAAATTTTAAAAAGTACGTCACAATACGTACAGTATAATAAATTTCTTTTAAAAACAATACTGAAAACTTCACACCATTCCAGGAAATGAAAACTGAACCTCAGCAGAACGTCAGAATGACGTAAAAACACTTCACAATGACGTAAAAATCACGTCACATTAACGTATTTTGCAAAACACACCAAAATTCAATCCAAATCAACACCAGCACAAGAAATAACTATATATATATAAAAAAAAAAAAAAACTGTATTTACAATACATTTATAGAAAGAAACTAAACATTGTTATAAACTACGTTTTAGTTGACATTTTGATTAAAATCTTTCCTCCCCATATTAGAGAACTGAGTTGTGAGTTTGAACTCATCTATTGTGATTGTGATTTTGAGCATTAAACTGAGCACGAGCAGTTGTCAGGTTGCTGCGTTGATGTAAACGTTTGCCGCCTCCACAAAAGCATAGACAAGCACGCTTAAATTCTCGACGGAATTTGCCTGCAAAGAAGTGAATCAAGGGGAGAAGTCCGATTGTGCAAAACTGCTAAAGCAATACAAAATGTGTTGTTTCTAAAAATGTGTTTGTGTAAAACTGAATAAATAAATAATGCAGAATTTTAGCAATATTTGGGCAAATCACTCCTTTATCTTCCTTAAGACCTTAGAATAACGTGTTTACTTTTTGAAAACTTTTTGTCAAACTGTTTGCTCCATCACATGAGTATTTTAAAAATTAGAAAAATCTCAAAGTTTGTGAGTGTGTATCTGCCTAAAAAGTTATTCATTTTAAGTTCAAATTCGATTAAACTTGGTAGGAACAGTTCTATTACAATTCTCAGATCAACTGCAGCAAAAACTTCAAACTTCAATTACTTTTAGAAAAAAATTTCAAAAATGTGAATTTTTGCTAAACACTGATGGCACTCACCAGATGGCACTCATAGAAATCGAATATAATAGGAAATAAATTAGAAATTAGAAAATTTTAATATAATATAATATAATATAATATAATATAATATAATATAATATAATATAATATAATATAAATAAAATAATATTAAGAAATTAAAAACTAGGTAAAAAAAAATTCTATTATATTAAATTAAAAGCTACCCTACACATACTTAAAACATTTGATTTTTTGAGAAACTTCTCTGCAGTGCTTATAATGATGTACTTCAGCTTCAACATAAGTTACTGCAAAGCTACATATTATTCCACTCAGAAAATTTTAAAGAAAATATCGACTTGTGAAAAAAAATCATCCCCTCTGGAATTGAAGAATATGAAATACTCTGATAAAAGCCCAACTTATTCTATTTAGATTTCATAGATCTTACTTAGGCAATTGACTAATGAAAATAACTTTTGAGTTTCATCAGTTTACAGAAACAAATCCTATTGGCTCTTAGGTCACAGAATTCTTGCCGTAGTTCTTGCCTTTTTTCTTACTAGGAGAAATTCTCTAGTTGTCCATCATCGTTACAATATTAATATCAAACAATCACAAAATCAAGTTATATTGTTCCCTAAAATTGTTTTATCCACCTCTCAATATATTGCGAGAAAACTAAATGCAAAGTTTTTGGTTTTACGAATTCGATTGAGTTCATTTTAATACAAGTCATGTGTGGAGAGATAAGATTTGAAACTCAGTTGTAACACAATTCAATGCTAAGTTTACATTCAATTATGTCGCAAAATATTAAAAATTGGGTAAAACAATATACTGTAACTTGATATCGTAATTGTTTGGTATTAATATTGTAACAATCGGTGAAGCTCCAAAAAAAACTTCCATTTGGCTTTGTGGAAACTTTTCTACTTAAAATAAAACATTTTTCTGTCGTAAGTTAAATTGTATCATGTTTTATCCTTTAGTAGTGACAAATTTTGATTTTACTCATACAAGTACAATACTTGTTTAACTTTTGATGTGCCATGCAGTGAAAATGACTCAAAACCTTATTTAAAAAATTACAAAATATAATAAATCTGAAATTTCTTGACTTTTCATTTCAATTATATGTAAATACATTACTAAAGAAAAAACCTTTCCAACTAATGTTAAAAAAATATATTCAAGTTTAAAGTTCTAATTGCATGCAAAAACACACCAAAAGCTGCCCCTTGTTGCACGAAAGCCAGCATTATACATCAAATCTAGGTCACATTTCCGCTTTTATTTTTAGATTTTGCCAACACAGGAATAAACTACGCGTCAGGTTTTAAGTTTACCAAAAACATTGTGTCTTTACAACTAGTTGGCTCCAAAGAAAAACCTCGATAAGATTTTTCTTCTGGTACAAGTTTTTCCCCAATGGCTAAATGAAAACTTTGCCTCTGGCCAATGATAAAATTCCACTTCTATGTGGAAAGCATAAAAAAAAAAAAAATGTTATTTCTCTTGGTGGATTGCTCCTAGTGAATTTTTTTCTCAAAACTCCAAAACTAAAATTTTTTTTTTGACTTTTTTTAAACACCCTTCCAAGCCTATTACTGTTAAACTGATTTAACACTTCTCTTAAATAACCTTCTCACATACCGGTATAAGTTTCATCTTTAGACAACTGGAAAAAACAGCAAACTGAGTTACTGGTAACTTTTATTAAGAAATCTTTTTAACTTTCAAAAAAAAATTCCAACTCTCTTAAAAACAACAGAAAAATGTTCATTCTGGTTTGCACATATAAATATTTAATTTTTATTATGCAGGATTTATCTTTATTATATATATAAATGTCATTTAAGTCATATAACTTAATTAACCTCATACTTGTACAACTAAAAATTCATTAAACTATCAATAAATTAAACCTAACCTTTAAAACAATTTTAAAACTTTTAAATTATGACTGAAATACTTGAACAACAATTTTACTCTTATAAATTTCTTTACTAACAAAAAAATAAAAAGAAGCAAAGGAAAAAAAAAAGTCGAGCAACTTAATTAAAGAATGCCAAGTGTACATCAAGTTGAGGTTTAATTTGTGAGTCAAAGTGGAAAGTAAACTTAATTAGGCTTAACCAACATGTGGGATCATGGTTCAAATGGGTTTTGAGAAGTTGATCTGCATTTTTCAGTGTGTTCTAAAGTCTTTAAAAGTGTTTTATGATGGTATGTGTGCTTAATGTGTTAATAAATAATTAGAGAGAAAGGAAAAATCTACATACCACTCATGAAGTTGTAGATGACTGGATTCATGGCACTGTTAGCGTAGCACAACCAATGAGACAATAAAGAAGCTATCACTGTTTCGTGGTTGGTTTCCAGTCCAACTGTGTACCTGGACATAACATTGTAATTAATTACACAGAAAAAACGAAAATTTTACAATCAGAATACCAACTAAATTTTGTATTTTTAAAATTTTCAGTTAATTACAATTTTTAAGCAACGCCGGGCTAGTACAGTCGAACCCCGTTATAGCGTACACGTTTACAACGAAATCCTCGTTATAACTTATAACGAACGATTTTGAAATCCTCTTGTATATCCATCCTATCCAAGTTGATCTCGCTATAACAAAATCCTCGTTATAACAAACGAATTTTTCGATTCCTTGAGCTTCGTTATAAAGGGGTTCGACTGTAATTTTTAATGTTGAACATACGGGTTCGAGTCGAACCAATATGAAAGCCGAAATATGGATATAAACCTGAATTTTCAATTAAAAATGTTTACCTTAGGACATTGAGTAGATGCACAGGAAAGTAACAAATTCCAAACATGACAACAACAGCAATGAGCATTTTAGCTGCCTTTCTTCGCGAATTGATCTGAGCTTGAGTGCTTGAGATCTGTCCTTGTGGCATTAGACTCTTTTTCCCAGCTCCACCTAAAGTAACAAAGTAAATTTTATTTAAAAAAAATTTTTTCGTGAGAAAATTCTTCCTCCAGCAGTTGAGTGATACACAAAATACGGTACACTAATCTACTCATGAAAGCTCAATTTCCACATCAATTTACTATGTCTTCTTTAATGAGATGAAAGCTTTGCTTCTGGGGTTCATGTTTTCCATTTTGACCACCAGAGACATACAGTAGTTTTGTAAACTTTGCATCAAGTTAGCAAATGCACTCTTAGCCTGGAATTTGATTTTTGGTAAACAGTAAATGATAGTGACATGAGTTTTTCAAAAGTTACAAAATGTTTTGATATTATTTAAATCTGCAACTCCATAGGTTTTAAAGTTCAAAAAACCAATGTAAGATTTAAAGTAACTTTTTGTATTAAAATGGCAACAATGATGACACTCTAATACCCAAATGCACCATAACAATACTTTTAACATTAGTTAAACTTTAAGTTTCATTAGTGCAACCGGCCCCTAGTGTTAGATTTGAGAACTATTTTATTACAAGCTTTCTATAAATGATAAAAATCCACTGCTGAAGGAAAAATATTTTCCCACAATGATTGTTGCCACCGTAATCCTTACCGTCACCATTTTTAACAGACATGTGTGTACTCCTGACTTCGGCGGAACCCGGAATGTCTTTCCTCCACAAAACTCTCACAATTTCAAAATACGCAAGAGACATTAAAAAGAATGGGAAAAAGTAAAGAAGAATCATGAGAACAAAAGTGTAAGTCTTCTGACTGCTTTCCTCCCATATGGCTTTGCAGTCGGTGAAATAAACGGTTTTGATTGGAAGAATTCTTCCAGGAATTGTGTCCAAAACCACTAGTTCTGGAATAGCTGGAAAAATCACAAAGAAAAGCATTCACTGTTAAATTATTCATCAAGTGTACAGAAAAGGTAGGTAACCTCTTTGCCAATTAGTTTTGTCTCATTGCAAACAAACAAAAACAGCTTTTAAGGGAATGAACCTCTTAAATTGGTTGGCAATGGCACCGATCGTAAAACCAGTTGCATAAAATCTCTTTCTTGCTAAAGCTAAGTCTACTTTCCAATTATTTTAAACAATAATATTGTTTACCGGTAATTCCTTATATTCAAATGAATAAAAGTAGCCTTAGTTTTTAAAAATTGATGTAGTCGTTTGAGAGATACAGCTACACACTTTTGACAATTGTAGTTACTTTTTGGTGTAAATTTACACCATAACAGATGTAAACTGTATACCTATCATAGAATATTAAGTTTAAATTAATTTCATTAGTTTTATTTCTTTTTACTTTAATGGTACCGTAACTTTAACACCATTAAAAATATTGTTTACATTACTTGTGGTCATTTGAATCGCTCTTGTTTAACTTGTAATTGAAAATTAACATTACATGAGTTTATTTATTACTGTATTTACACTTGTACGAATCAACTTTAAAAACTTTAAAATTAAATCTAATATACTTTGAGATTCGAATCATATTTTTACAAATCTACTTAGTCTAATTGAATTTGGAATTAGACAAAAAAAATTTCTTTATCAAAAATTTTTGACTTTATTAATTTTTTTATTTTTAGAAAAAAATGATTATGAAATGATGCAATGAAATCAAATTCACCTCCTTTATGTGTTAAAATATTTAAAAAAAATTCTATTTAGACTAAAGACACGTAGAAATAATAATAAAAAAAAAAAAATTAAAAAAGGGAAATTTAATGAGAAAAAAGTCAGTCTAAATTTGGGGGAAAAAATAATAAAAAAGTAAATAATTTATTCCCAAATAATTCAAAAAAAATTTTCTAGTGTAATTTAAGTAGCAACTTGATCATCTATTTTATCTCTTATCCACAAAACTCTTAGCAGTAACATATTTAAGAAACAGCTCATCACCATTAATTCCTTCTCTACACATTAAACATTACAGAGTACTTCCTTGTTTAATTGTATTTGCTAATTTAAAGAAGCCATTTAATTTGTGGCTAATGAAATTCCACACAGAGCACAGTGTGGTGTTTCCGGTGATGAGAAAGAATTTCACATGATAAGTGACATTTCAATTTATAAGTTGCGCTAACTTTATTTCCCATTTCATTTATTTATTTATTTATTGGGTAAAATTAGATGCAAGTTGGTTGATGCATTTTTTGATTGAAATTTAAACGTGATTTGGGCTTTAAGGATGAAATGAAGGGGAAATTAGGTTAAAGTTGGTCATACTTGCCTATTATTAAAGAAGAGAGCCATATTAAAGCAATGGCTGTTTTTGCTTTCGCAGTTGTCGATGAGAAGGTCAATGGGTGACAGATTGCGTAATATCGATCGAGAGAGATGAAAGTCAACGTGAGCACTGATACTGATATAGAGGCAGTCTGTAAACAATCAAACAAATCAATGTAAATAAAGTGTAATCAGATTTATACATTAATATTTGGTGACCAAATTTTGACTGAAAATGTGTACCAACTCTCTTTGAATATTTAAATATGACTTTGTAATATATTTAAATTATGGTCTTATAGTATAAATATTAGTAGAAGTAAATAAACTAATCAGAAGTTTGTCATCGGTACTATAAACTTTATAAAACCGGTAAAAACCGACAAAATTTAGTGACGAACAAGAAAATTATGACAAAAATAAAGAAATTTTCATTATAATTTTTACCGATTTTAACATTTTTCCAACATTGTTTATCAATAATACCTATTTATGCTGATATTGGTTGATATTTATGGATATCAAAAAATATTAATGAGTGCATTTCAATTTCTGGTTAATGTCAATAAGCATTAATAAATATTGGTGAATATTGACAAAACTCGAATAAACATCAGTAAACTGCATTATAATGAATTTCGATCAGTTTCCATGACAATGCTAGTGAGTATGGAATATGGACGAAAATAATGTAAATGTCATTTATTTGACATACACCAATAGCTCGAGACTTTGCAGACAATTGACATGTAACATCTTATACTAATAATAAAAGAGGAAAGCGCGAGGATTACTGCTTCCGTCACGGAAGTTGTAATCGGCATTGTTGCAAAAGAAAATACATAACTAAACCTAAACCATTGGGAGTAAGTCATTGTTGCGATCTATTTTCCTTCGTCCGAGCTGCATAGTGCTTTCATCTGAATACATCATTA
>JAQFZP010002068.1:0-15321 GCA_034695745.1 Geophilus truncorum | reverse complement strand
TAGCTAAAGCTTATTAGTTGATAACGTTTCTTAGTTTTACCGCAAGAGGGCGGTGCATACAGGTATCGACTATCGATGAAGCAAAATTTGTACTGTATTTTTAGTTTTTACTTTACCGTACCGGTACCACATTTTCCTGTGCACATGGCAGATGGCACGATGGCGGCAACAATAATGAACCCAGCATTTGATGTTGCCAAACAGGCGCGTTTGGCAAGTGTAGATTTGAGTAAAAAAGGTTCAATTGATGACCCGATTAGAGATTTGGTCGAGAGAATTAACAGTTGCAAGGATTTTGTAACGTCTAGTTCGTGTTCTGGTCGTGTTGTTGTATACTGTCAGGTAAAAAAAAAAAAAAAAAAAAAATTGTTAAAAATTAATTTTTAAGTACGGTACCGTATATTAATTTGTGATTTTTATTTTTCAGACTGAAGGCAAAATTATAAAAGCTGGTTGTAAGTGGTTGTTGGTGTCGCACGAGAAAATTGACGACGATGCTTTGGTATGAAATTTTTAAAAATTTTAAAGTACAGTACAGTACGGTAACTTTAATTTTAATTTTTTTTTTTTTTTTTTTTTTTTTTTAAGTTTGCCGTTTTAGACCCTAAAAAAGGAGATTTGGTGTTGAAATTTGAACCTTTCATTCTTCACGTACAATGTAGGCATTTACAACACGCTCAATTTATGGTATAAAATGTTTGTTTTTAAAAACTAAAATAAATTTTGTGTTTTTATATGTTTTATCTGTTTATTTTTAGCATAAAATTGCGATAAATGCTGGATTTCGTAACTCGGGAATAACAATGGGCAAAGCTGGCAAAATTACTTTGGTAAATTGATAATTTTGAGTAATTTTTAGCAAATTTTGATTTTGTTTTGTATTTTTAGGCTATAAGAAGTTCTCTGAGTTTAGAAGTTCCGCTTTCATATGACGAAAAGCTTCTTGTTGACAGAGAAGTAAAAAATATTCAATTTTTTATAACTGAATGGTATAAATGCAATTTTTTTTTTTTTTTTTTATAGTATATTAGCTTTTTAAATAAAATAGTCCAGCAGAAGTTTGATGAGAATATTGAGAAAATTCAAAGGTAATAAAATAAAAATTATATATAATTATTAATTATTATTAAAATTATAATAAATTTTGTTTATATTTTTTCTAGATTTTTCGATGGAATTACGAACGAATTTAGTTCTGATGAAAATTTAGAAAAAGATTCTACAACTGATGTCGAAATTGTGCAAAAGAGTTAAATAAGTTATTGTATCAAATATTTGAAATTATCTTAGTGTTTGTTTGTTTTCTAACAGTGTTCACAAGTGTTGTAAATGTACAACTTCATTAAAAAATAAGTTCCCAAAATCAAAACATTATTTTTTTTAACAAAAGACGTAATATAACGCTTTTAAATTTAATAAAACCAACAAAAAATAAACAGATTTGAGATTTTAACAAAAACCTATAGGCATTGGCATTTTTATTGTAGAATAGTGGCGCCGCCTTATGTCAGTGACCGCAACTCAAGTCTTAAATCGCGCTTGTCCCGGCGCTTGTCCAACTGCCGTCCCGTGACCCGTCTTCCTTAGCCGCCCCTAGCGGCAAGAGTGGGCACAAAAATGGCGGTTAACTGCTTTGCTCAGGGTTGCGGTTCATTCAAATATTACTCAAATTTGAGGTTCGTTGTCTCCTTTTACTCTTACAACACTTTACCGTAAGTGACGCAAGTGAAATTCACACAGTGAGTCAGTTACAAATGCATATTTTCTTCCCGACTAAATTAGCTTTGATCTTTGATGACAGCTTTTAAACGCCGATTCAAAATGTCCATTTGGCGCCACATGTTTACACCTTTTGGACAAGGCACCGACACTTTATTAGTTCGTACCTTTCGTAGCAAATTCGTTTAACCTCTAGCTCCATTTTTTTTTCCTTCGCTTTAATTTAACATTAAGTTGTGAGCTTAGACCTAGACCTAGGTTAAGTATTTTAACTTTTGCAATTTTGTGCGACAATTTAGGCCAAATGGCGGGAGGTACGGTAAATAAAACAACTTCACGTTGCAAAACTGTGTTTGTCGCAACTACAACCTGCACTGACGGCACAATTCGCCCGTGACACGTGACACCTCTTTGGGGATACAACGCTATGTCAGAAACACCCAACTTGAATGGGAATGAAAAGACTGTTACAGTTGGTAATAAGGAAGTGCTTATAAAACAGCTTTTGCATTTTATTTTTTTAAATTTCGCACTTGAAAACATGCGCTGGATTATTTTTTGTTTGCTCATTTTTCTGTCATTTTTTTTTTTTGTTTTCATTGCGTGTTTTTGTCTTGCAGTGTCATTAGTTGATGATAAGAAAGAAGGAAGTGACAAGAAGAGAGTGAATAAAAAGACTTTTTTCGTTGGTGATGATGTTTTGTCGCGGTGGAGTGATGGCTTGTCGTATTTAGGAACTCTTATTAAGGTATTTGATGGTGGTTTTGGTGGGTTTGCAATTTTTATTACCGGTACATTTTTTGAGATATTTTCGTTGCATATATTTATTGAATTTTTTTATTGAATTATTGAATTATTTACAATTTTTTCGAATTTTTTTTTTTATTATTTTAAATTTCTTTAAAATTTAACTTTTTATTAATTTTTTTGAAGTATTTTAGAATTTACAGAAAAATTTTTTGGGTTTTTTTTTTTTTTTTTTTTTTTTTAATTTTTATGAATTTCTTTTAAATTTCGGATTACATATTTTGAATTGCATTTTTTTTACTTTTAGTTACTTTTTTTTTCTTTTTTAGATATTTTTTAATTACCGTAATAGAAATTTTTATTGAATTTTTCAAATTTTTTCACCTTTACAATTTTTGACTTTTACTATTTTATTTTTAGGTCGATGCTGAGAACGGGAAGTGCCTTGTGAGATTCGAAGACAACTCTGAATACTGGGCCATGTTCAAAGACTTACAGAAAGGTTTTTCAGCATTACATTTAAAAAGCTCTAAAATTAATTGTCAATTTTCTCTCTAGGGGCTGGCGAAGACTCGGAAATCGTTTGCTCGCTGTGCGAAAACGGGGATTCAGACGCGCCGAATGAAATAGTCATTTGTGACAACTGTGGCTTCGGTTTCCACCAATTATGTCACAACCCCGAGATACCCGCGGAGGTTTTGCAACCCGATTATCCCTGGCTGTGTCGGCAGTGTGCAATAGTCAAAACGACGAAGGTTTTTATATAAAATTTCAAAAATTTTAAAACTTATTTTTTTAATTTATTTTTCATTTTAGAATGGAAATTACTTGAATAAAAGTCCCATCGGTTTAGCAGTGCAGAATTTCAAGTGTTTTCCTTACGATGTAAAAAAAAAAAATGTTTAGTTTTTTTTCAAAATATTTCCTTTTTCTAAAGATAACGTTATTTGTTTGCAGATTAAATCGTTATCTTGGGATTCGCATCATAAAACCAACATTCAGCACTGTTATTGTTACTGCGGTGGACCTGGAGAGTAATTGGATTATTTTTAAATTAGAAATCTGTAACTACAAATTGTAAATTATTATTAATATATTTTTGTTGTTCTAGGTGGTATATGAAAATGCTGCAATGTTTGCGGTGTAAACAATGGTTTCATGAAGGTTTGTAAAATAATCTTAATAATAATAATAATTTAAAAAAATTTTAAATACAGTTGAACCCCGTTATAACTAACTTGTAAGCCATTCAAAATCTTCAATTTTATTTTTCTGTTTAAAATTTCGTTATTACGATCATAATTTTCGAGATTCTCGTAACTAGAAGTTCGTTATAACGAAATCTTGTTAAAAATATTTATCACGTGATGTATTAAACATATTAACGTTAATTCGACTACTAAATTACGTAATATGCGTTAACACTATGTATTTAAACTTGAGTTCGAAGAACTCTGAACTTCAGTGCCTTTGTACGCCATAAAAGATTCGTTCTTAAGAAGAACAGGACTCTATGTTTCCGGCTAAATTTGGTTTAGCCATGATCACAAGACAAGACGAAGCACTAACTATCACTTCTATACTTATGTGGACTTTTCGAAAACGTTTCAGAAAAGTCCACATAAGTATAGAAATGATAGTTTCGTATTGTCTTGTGATCATGGTTAAACCAAATTTAGTCGAAACGTCGAGTCCTGTTCTTCTTAAGAACGAATCTTTTATGGCGTACAAAGGCACTGAAGTTCAGAGTTCTTCGAACTCAAGTTTAATTACAAACGCCATATCGGTCCGAAGTAATTCTGATAACACTATGTATAATTCGTTATTTCGTTGTAGCACTTTCTTGTTTATTGTTATTAGTGGTGTCCAAACTAAATCGAAACTACTCGTTACAACAAAAAAATTTGCTATATTGAAGAAAACTCGATATAACGAGCAATTTCGTTATAAAAATAAACTGATGCAAAGAAAACTCGTTATAGTGAAAGAATTTTTTTGCCTCGTTCGTTTCGTTTTAATAGGATTTAACTGCAGCTATTTTATTATAATTTTTATTCATTTTTTTTAATTAGCTTGTATTCAGAAATTGGAAAAACCCATGTTGTTTGGTGACAGGTGAGGAATTTTTGTGAGAAGATTTAATTAAGTTTTTAAATTTTCTAATTTTAAATTTTTTTTTTTAGGTTTTATATATTTGTATGTTACGTTTGTAATAATGGAAACGAATTCATACACAGGCTCGAGATGAAATGGTTAACTTTAAATACATTTAAAATTTTTGTTTAGCTTTAATTTTATTTATTTATTTTTTTTTATAATTGTAGGCCGGATTTAGCTCATCTAGTCATTTACAATCTCACCGTTACACATCACAAAAAATACTTCGACTTTGAAACAGCGATAATGCAGTTCGCAGAGCACAGCTGGGATTTTCTACAACTATCTCTTGATGTATAACAAATAGTATACGATTTTTCTTGTTTAAGCAGTGACGAAAATCGTGCATAAAAAATTTTTTTTTTATTTATGCGGGCCAAAAATCTTAAATAATCGATAACAATTTTTTTTTTTTTTTTTTTTTTTTTGGTTTGTTTGTTTGTTTGTTTGTTTGTTTGTTTGTTGATTATAAACCGGAAAAAAAATAATAATCAAATAATTTATCAAACTTTAAACTTTTTTTTTCTGAAATTGTTAATAATTTTTTTTGAATTTTTAAAGTCGGATTTGGGAAAATCCACACCCCAAGAGCGAAAAACGAATCTTCTAACTGCGCTCCAGAACAACAAAAGTCGATTCAAGTGTGGCAAAGAGATAAAGAAGAAAACCACAATCTGGGGACTGCGAATTCGCATCCCACCACCCGCACCGAAAGTAGAATTACCACTCAACGTGACCATCACGAAAGACGTAATCAAACATTTCGCCGTTCGGAGAAAGAAATGTCCGAAAAAACAACAACAAAACGAAAAAACCACACCAACTAAAGGAAACAAACCGAAAAACGGTTTGAAAACACTCACTATTCAACACATCGCTCCGACACCGCGACCCAGGGGTCGTCCACCGCTTGCGAAAAACGTAAAGGCGAAAAGAGCTCGGGAAAACGGACTGCGCATGCGTCGCAGAGAAACTGATTTACTCCTAGAAGCAGTGAATAACTCAAATATACGAAAAAGTGAAAATTTTATCGGTAAACGACACGAAATTGACAAACACGAAACCCAAACGAACGGAAAGGTGAAAAGGAAATACACGAAAAGGAATAAGACTGAAAATAAATCGGTCGCGAAGAAAAACCAATGCGAAAAACCGAATCGCATGTGCTGCAAGACGAAATATAAAAACTACATGTCGATAAATCGTTCGGTGCGATGCCAGGTGGTCGATAGGTATGACAACACGTCGGACGACGACGATACAACGTCGCACGGGACCCTGGAGTCGATCATCCCGCCGCCACTGAACTTCGAGGGACACAATCACCCCTTTAGAAACCTCGATTTATTTCCGTTTTCTCTCAACCGACCGTCGACGCAAAAAGTGGACGGACACGATGTTCGGATGAATAAAAACGGGAGGATTAAGCAGCGAAGAGGGAGACGGAGAAGGGTTGATACTTTTCTGTTGCCGAATGGATACAGTTCGAGGTTTGTATCGAGCGAAGAGATCAGTATTGACACCGGAAGTGAATTTGACACTCGTGACAATGAAAATGTTATGATCGATTCGATGCAAGCTGCGAAGATTTCTTTTTGCGACTTGAAGTCGTCGGTGAATAGTTATTTCGGTGCGGCGAATCGAATTGCGAGTGGAGAGAAGTTCAGTGTTATGGCGCGACGAATTAATAGTGATGGCAAGATGCAGTATCTTATTGAGTGGCAAGGATTGTCAGCTTGAATTCGAAGTGACATTTCGCGACACTTTGTTACAGTATTAAATAATTTTTTTTTTTTTTTTTTCGTTTTTGCCATTATTTGGAGTTGGGATGTTATAGAAATTTTTCGTGAGATTTTTGTGACCTGCAAGTTAATGTTTTAAAGTTATTTTTAATGCTTTGTTTCTAAATATTGTGTTTTTAGAAGAAAATGTAATATGTATAAGTTGGAGATTATCTTAAAATTAGTCAGAATTAGCTTCTTTTTTTTTTTTTCTTCTTCTTTTTTTCTTTTTTTTTTTTTCTTTCTTTCTTTCTTTCTTTTTTTTTTTCTAAGAAATTTATTTTATAAATTTTTGTTTAAAAACAAAAGTAGTGATGGCCTTCATAAATGTTTGCTTAAAATATTTTGCACATTTTATCACTTAGAAATTTGATTAAATGTATATCAAAAAAATGTTTTGTAAACCTTTTTGAATTCTAAATTTTTATATTCTAAAAACAAATTAATAGGTTTGAAATAAAACTATTTTCATTGAAGTTTTACATTTTGATAAATTTTTACCAAAATAAATTGCATAAGTTGTTTTTTTAGACACCATCTCTCAAGATAATTATAAATTCTGATTCATTTTAAGATGCTCTACAACTTTTACATATTAAATTAAATATTTTTCTCACATTACTTCACTAAAATAAAATGTTTGAAACGTCAATTCAAAAATCCTATACTTTTAACCTGTGTTTTCACAGAAGTGTGGCCAGTGTCTGAATTTTGTTAGAAAGATGAAAAAATGCTTGTTACTAGTAATGTTATTAATATTATAATTTTTTTTAGCTGTAACTTACTAAGTGTCATTATATTTTATTTTTTTCGAAAACTTATATTATTCAACCAATTTTTTAAATACATCTTCAATTACTTATTTTTATGGCTTCCAACATCAGTAAACTTTCAACTTATTTTTTCAATAATTAAAAATTAAACTAAACAAGTACAATGCATTCAAATAGTTATTTACCCATAGATATTAAACACAACTAGAAAGTATGACACTTTGAATGCTACAAATATAAAAAAGGGACAAGTGTGCAAGTGTAAAGTGATAAAAGAAAATAAAATTGATATTTGAATGAATAAAGATTTTTTATTATTTCTTTTCTTTACACCATATAAACAGAGGTACAAAAAAGTGAGCTGTGTTCAATTTCATTTTTCATTATTTATCATTTTCTAAGTACAAGTTGTAAAAAAATTATAAAATCCCATTTAAAAAACTTATCAAAAAAAATATAACAATGTATGTGTGACCTACTTTGTGCTACACTTTAACAACCATTTCTTATTATAGCTACCAAAAGAACCAAAAAATCAAAATTCCATTATTTTTCTTTAAACAAAAATCTAAAATTGTTTGATTTTCAAGTACATATTGTAAGTAACCAAGTTATTAATATAATTATGCTTTAATAAATGATCTATTTAGCAATCTAGTGTTATAAAAAGACAGATCTATTAACCCAGATGATGTGACTTGATTGATAATTTGATGTTCAATTCAATCTGAGGCTGCAATTTAAACTTTAAAAATTAACTAATAAATGCAATTTCAAAGCTCAGAAAAAAGAGATTTCTAACTTTTATGTGTAGGTATTTTTGTGTGAGAAAATTGCAGTGCTCATGATATTTGATGTTCAAAACTTACCCCAAATTGCAGTTGATTATAAATATGTAGGAGGGAGTAATGCTGGCATGCTGAGAGCATCCAAACATGCCTGACAGCCTGAAATACATAAAAAGGAACACTATTCTACAATTTTTTTTAAATCCTAAAAACTAAGATTTTTTTCCTTGATTTTTAACTTGTAAAAAAATTCAAAAAACAATTTTACACTTTCTTATTTTTTTTTTTTTTGTTAAATATAAATTTTTTTTCTGAGTATATATATAAAATATAAAATTAACTTGACATCTTTAACACATAATCAAAAAAAATTTTTTAAAAATTTTTCATTTAATTTTAATATTTAAAAATCTGACAGCCGCAAAACTTGCCCCGTGGTTTGTATTTGAGATGTTCCTCGATGTATTGACACGGACATCGAGCGTGGACACAGTGCCTAGGTGGCGCTGGTGGACCCCCTTCGCCTCGGTCGTGGACATCGACGTGTAAATCGAGGTGGTGACGGATGTATTCTTTTACCCAGCGTTGACTGTAACGTAATAGCAACTTTTCAGCTCGTTCCTAAAAAAAAAGTAAATATTTTACCTTTTTTTTTTTTGATAATTTTAAGTTATGAAATTTCGTTTTTTTACGATACTTGTTTGCGGGAGACGTGAGTGTTGGTGGAACCGGTGATTATTATGTCACTGTCGTCGATGTCCATTCGTGCTTGGATGTCACGATTTGCTCGGTTGTTGTTCTGAAATCAAAATTTTTTAATTTCTAATTTTGATGGTAAGGGGTTTTTGAATGAATAAATACTTCTGATTCCTTCGGTTCTTTATCGTACATGTCGATTACTTCGTTAAGTTTTTTCTAAAATGATAAAAAAATAAATGTTAAAATTTCAAAATTTGAATTTTTTGTTTAATTTTTTATCGTATTTTACGATTAAAATACTCACCACGCAATCGGAAGTATCGAAATAAACAAAAATAAGCTTTTTGTTTATAATTAAGGAATAAAAATTCCCCAAAAATTACTATTTAATTACTAATTTATATAAAAAGGATACGTTCACTTTGTGACACGACAATTTCCCCCTATCGTCTAATCCCAGAAGTATTTTGTGTCTGATAAAAAACTTATTTACAGTTGCGATGCATTTCTCTAGGTGATGATTCATCTTAAATAAATACAATAAAAAACTTATCGTTAGAGATAATTTTTTTTTTTTATATTTTTAAATTAAAAATACCTTCATCTTAAGCCACATACACACGAAAATGCCAGTGGCGTTAAGCAGTAACCAGACAACGCCACCGCCAAATAAACCAATGCCACGAACACCAGAGAAAAGAAGAACGAGTAAAACAAAAAAGCCAAAAAGAATCCAAAAAAGCATGATGCGTTTATAGCACATGTTGTAACAGTTAAATCGGAAGTCGTTTACGAGAACTTCTAAGGCAGCCACGTATTCTTCAACAGTCAACTAAAAAAAAAAAAATATTTTAAAATTGACTGTTTTAAATTTAAAAAAATAAATTCTCACAGTAAGGCACTCAGCCATCAACTCCTCAGGTACCAATTCTGGACGGAATTTAGCTTTGATCAACCATGGACATCGCTCGTTAACCGGAAGCATACTCACGACAGTATCACCATTCGCTAAAAAAAATATAAAAAAAAGTCATAAAATATTAAAAACTTTAAAAAGTATTACAAATTTCAATTAAAAAAGTAACAACCGAAGCCCATTACAGCTTCTTCTTTGACTAAATGAAACTCTTATCAAATATTTTATCACAAAAATAAATTTAAAGAAAAAAAAAACTAAAATAAATAATTTTATCAGTTTCTGCTCCAATTCTCAAATTCCAAAACTTTCCTTTTTATTTTTTATTTTTTTTTTTATTTATTTTACCGAAATTCTGGCGCAAAACATTCGAGTTTCGTGTAGGCGGCGCACTTCCGTTGATTATTCCTAATGGAATGTTTTGAAGTCTCTGAGGAGCAGGAGGTCGTTGCGGCGGCGCTTTGCCAGCTTTGCCCGCTTTGCCCGCTTTGCCCGCTTTGCCTTTCTCCGGAGGTCCTTCGAGCCGAACCGCGGTCTCCGGACGTGCGGACGGTATCGGAGCTGCTCCCGTCGGCGTACTGACACTTCTGTTGACTGTCCGACTAGTTGCTGAAGTTCTCGGAGCGGGTTTCGGGTGCGCTTGAGCTTGAGATGCCGACGACTGAACATCGTCCGAAACAGATCGTTGTTTTTTATCGAGATTCACGTGTACTTGGGTCGTATCGATGACCGCTCCTTGAAATTCCTCGTTTTCCACCCTTTTCGAGGCGCTTTCAACCGATAAAACGGCTGCGGTCGAGTTGTCGCTCTCTTTCGCATGGGCGCCGCCATCTTGATCAATGGCGTCAACGGCGCTTCTCTTGCTCGCTTCTTCTTCGTCGAATTTCACCCAGTTTTTTCGTTGTTCTTTCGGGGAGCTCGAGGAATCCTGAGACGTCATTGTCTGTTGGATGTGGATGAGTTCTGCGGATTTAACATTGTTAAGAATTTTTATTAAAAAAGTAAAAAATTAAAAGAAAATGTTTCTATTCTTTGAAAATCACGGTTTAGTGAACTTAGAAATTCCATTGCAGCAGGAAATTAGTGACAAAGTGGAAATATGTTGCATTATTCATTCAAAACGGGGTGTCGAGCGGGCAAATATAAAAGAACAATTTTCTTTCAATTGACAACTGTGATTCACATGAATACATTAAATTTCAATTGTTTTTAATCATTTTTCGTGCCAATTCCACCACCAAAAATAAAAATAACTCACAAAACCGCTTCTATTTCACAAACACCGATAAAAAAAAATTCACAAAAACTAATTTAAATACGCAAAATTTAACTTTCCCCCATTTTTCCGCATAAAAAAAAAATCTCATAACTTCACTGTAATGTGATAATTCCACTCTAAAAATACCTGTAAATCACGTTCTAACTCGTAATTGCTATAAAAAGTAATAACACAAAACCATTTACCAACATTTTTTTGTTCCGTCTTTTAATCACCCATTTCTTTCTTTCTTTCTTTTTAATGGGAAATTTAATTTCGTACCACGTGAAAGCACACGCTCGAGGGCTGATGCTAGGCTGATGTAAGGAGACATTAAAAATGAAGGAAGGTGTAGTAAAAACATCTACACTCTACAGTATCTACCTTCCGAGTATTATGTACTGCTATTATCCGATATTGACATTGATTCCTAGATAATGCGCGACTCTAGATTCATTTCGACGCTTCGACGAACCTTACCAAGCTCATTAGATGTCTTCAGAAGCCGACTTCGATCCACCTGCTGCTGCAAACGACTTTTCGCATTCTTTCATTAAACGTCACACCTGTACAAGTCCCCTCCCACGACGACGCATTTTGGAATTATGTTTTTATGCTCCCACGTCTCGCACTGAGAGCGGCGTTACATTTGTCTATAGATACAGCGACATCTCGTGTCGTGGTGGAAAGTTACAACTCATTTGCTGGTTTTTCTAGGTTGGGATGCGCCATGTGGGCAGACACGCTTTTAATTTTGTTTATTTCTGTATGTACTGCTTTTTTAGGTGAAGGTAAGTGAGATTGAAATATTAAACTGTGAAATAAAATTATTTATAGATGTAAGTACATATATTTTTTTTTTTTTTTTTTTTTTTGAAATATAATGAAGGTTTGACATGGGTAATGGTGTATAGAACTGAGAAGTATCAGAAATTGAAAAGTGAGGTTGAAAAGCAGAGTAAAAGATGTAAGCATTAATTTAAATTTTGTTATTGTTTAATATGATTTATTATTATTATGTGTTTTATTTCTAGTGGAAAGGAAGAAGGAAGTGCACGGAGACACAACCGACAAACAACAGAAAAAGAAAATAGGTACCGTACCAGTACCCAGTACCGTAATTTATTAATCCATTGTGTTTAGAATTAATACAAATTTTTAATTATTTGTTTAGAAAGGGAAGAAGAAAGGTTAAAGAATAATAACAGGGAAATCTCGATGGTAAAAATGAAATCAATGTTCGCCATTGGATTTGCATTTACAGCGTTACTCAGTACATTTAACTCAATGTAAGTTCTAGTTTAAAATCAACGATGGAAATTGGAAAACATTTGAATTCTAATTAAATTACGATTCCAATACTAATTTCAATTCCAAATCTGGATATTTATGACTATCGATACAAATACAAAAAAATATGAGAATTTAGTTATAAAATTTCGGATCCGATTCAAAATAACTAATTTTGTAAAAAACGTAATAGAAGTAATTTTCACTATACCCGGTACCGGTATACACGATTTTAATTTAAAACAATTAAATTATTTATATTTTAGATGGAATACTACAAGTAATTCCAATTTGCGTTGATTTTTAATTTTTAAATGTCTTTTTTGTTTAGTTTTGACGGTCGAGTCGTCGCCAAACTTCCATTTGTTCCAATAACCTGGCTTCAAGGCTTATCACATCGAAATCTACTGGGCGATGATTATTCAGACTGTTCTTTCATATTCCTGTACATTTTATGCACAATGTCCATACGTCAGAATATTCAAAAACTACTCGGTTTCGCCCCATCGAGAACCGCTAGTAAACAAAGTGGTAATTTATTCGGTCCAACTGCACAACAGTTAAAATAAAATAAAATAAAATAAAATAAAAATCAAATTAAAACAATGTACCGTATACAAATTTCTACCGAATAAAATTTACAATTGTAAATTAAATACTTTTTCCTTACGGTAAATTATTTATTTATTTATTTATTTATTTATTTAATACACATTTGTTTCAAATATGGGTTCATTTTTTAAAACTCTTTCGAATCCTAGTCTAGTTAAATCAATTGTTTTATAGTCAGAGTCTATTATTAATTCCATCACTGCTCTTCCAACGGCTGGTGCCAGTTGAATGCCGTGACCGCTAAATCCAGTTGCTAGGATCAAGTTAGGGTAATATGGATGTCGACCGATGATTCCGTTTTGATCAAACGTGTTGTAGTCGTAGTATCCGGCCCAGGCACTTTTCAACTAAAAATATTTTTACAAGAACTTATAAATAAATTTGAAAATAAAAGTAATTAAATTAGGAATACCTTACGGTATTTTTTTTTTAAACTAAAGAGCAAGATATAGGTATGGCAACCGCAAATCGATCAATTCGTGAATTTTCGAAAATATGGTCTTTAAGTAACAATAGATAATCATTTTAATCAAAAAAAATTAAATATTATGTTTTAAAAATAAATTTACGCTTCTGAATTTCACAATTCGTATATTTTGCGAATTATCAATTCGCGGTATTCGCGAATTAACTTTCGAGATTTCTCGCATTACAGTATTTTTCGCTGCAAATCATGCAGCCAAATTTATGTTAAATTTTATATGGTACGGTACTTTTATCGCTTCAAATGCAGGAACACGATGTGCCAAAGCGGGCCAAACTTGATTTTCAAAAACAGTGTAATCAACATCTAGATTTGTAACATCCGGTTCTTCATTCTAAAACAAAAAATATTTCATAAATAACAACAAAAATAATACAGTACCGTATGGTACGGTATTCTGTATTTTTATTTTTTCATTACGGGTAATGGCGATTTGCTGCCGACGAAATTCCCACCCAAACCTTCACGTCTAAAACACGTTCCGGTTGGGTCAATTACTAGTGGACACTCGATTCCAGGTCCGTTTACGGAGTGGTAAACGAAAACGTATCGTTTTCTCGGTTCTACCGGGATGGCATGTCCTAAAAGTCCGGGTCCGACACCGATGTCCGCTAATTTGCCGACTTGTCCGGATTGTGGACCGGTGGCTAAAATCGCGATGGCAAATTTGATCGGTTCGACGCGACCGTTTTCTGTTTTTACTTTAAGGCGTTGTAAATATTGGTACGGATGATTGACTCCGTGTTCATCTTGGACTAAAAGAGGTTCGAAATCTTCCCGGTAGTCGAACCCAATGACTTCGCCGTTGATAAATCGCGTTCCCATCGATGTTGCTTTTCGCTTGAATGCATTAAGTAATGCCCATGGATCGAACCAACCCTCGTTTTCAAGCCCTGGAAATGTGTTTTAAAATTTATTTTTTTTTTTTTTCTTTCTTTTCAGATCATTTACCGTGACATCCTAATGCAATTTCGTCTGTATTTAGCCATGGAAATTCATCCTTTAGTTCACTAGCTGTTAATAATTCAACCGAAGCGCCTAAACTCCTACAAATTAATCAAAATAAATTTACAGTACCGGTATTTCCCTTACTTTAACAAATAAAAAAATACTTTTGCAAGTTGTAATTTTTCTCTAACTGTTCCGCACCCTTTTCAGAAGCCAAACATAAATATCCATGTGGATTAAATTGGATATCGGGTGGCTCCATGTCTTTAATAAATTAAAAATAAAAATAAAAATAAAATTAAAATTTGATTCAACTTTTCTATCCAATTTTTTTATACCTAAAACACTCAAATGTGTTTTGATATTTCGAAGAAACTCTGCACTGTACAGCGACATTTGGATATTCTCAGGTAACGAAAACTGTTGTCTCATTCCACCGACTGCTAACGTCGTTGAACTTCTCGTGTACTAGAAAAAGAAGAAGAAAAAGAAAAATCAAATAAATATTAATTATTACTTATTAGGAAGCGAGCGGAGGTGTAAAAAGTGGTTTCAAATTTGTGATCCTACAGCTGGGTCTCTTTCGATCACGACTGTTCGTAATCCTTGATGCGTTCTCTTCTTTAACCAATACGCAATTGCACATCCCATGATTCCACCACCGATAATCGCAACATCGACGTGATTTGGGAAAATATCTTCTTCTTTCAGTGTGAAACTTCCTTCTTTCATTCTTCTGAAGTCGTTTGTTAATATCCTCATTGCTCTTCCGATCCCATCTTGTTCGCCTTCAGGTGCCGGCACATCCGAGTAATTGCACGAGTTGACCAATTGACCAATTTTCCATCTTCTTCTTCTACAAATTACATGACTTGTTCGAATGATTGAAAGCATTTTTAAAATTGATGCTTTGCTTGGTTTGATTTGATTCCGATTTTGGTTTGGTCTTGGTCTTGGTTACGATTATGATTGCATCGTTTTCATGTTTCACTTACTCCAAGTATTAAAGTCGACGATTTATTTAACAAAGATGTTTTGTTCAGTGCGACGGAAGTAAATTTAAATGAAAAACCGAAGAAGCAAAAATATAAATATAAGAACACAGGTCACAGACCACAGACGCCACAGACTGGTGCTTCCATCTACTAT
>JAQFZP010002067.1:0-15322 GCA_034695745.1 Geophilus truncorum | reverse complement strand
TCGTATTTTTTTGGAATTAATAAAAGTAAAAATGGATAAATTTTATTACGGAAATAGTATTAAAGCAGCATTTCTTTTTAAAAACACTTTTAAGGATTTTTATCGAAAATTTTGTGTACGCGAAACACTCGCCGCTGTATCCCGCTCTCGACTCACGCACGTCGGCCAACAAGATGTGCGAAATGCCGTACTTGTCCTCTAAAACTTTCTATCCGTTTGTCAATCTCCCAAGTAATTTTTTCCGAATTATCTAAAGATTACAGAATTCCTGGTTGTTGAATCGACAGAAATAAAGTGATTTCACGGAGATTCGATCGGCGGAAAAATATTTTCGAGAGGGTAAGTACGGCATCGCGCGCGCGACGTAAGCCGTTGTCAGTGCGTCGCGAGCGGCATGAAGCGAGTGTTTCCCGTCGAGAGCCAAACAAGAAAACGGAAGCCGTAGCGATTATACACGCATATAGCAAATACGGATTCTATTTTTTTTTTTTAGTTGGTAAATAAAAACATTACAATTTAAAATTTTATTAATAATAATCAAAAAAAAAAAAAAAACTGAAGAAAAAATGGAAAATTATCTATGCAACAAGAACCGACCGCGCAGAGGACGATGTGAATGCGCGCGAACCCGAGTAGCTGGAAGTGGTCTTGCGCATCCCGCTCAACTAAACTAAGGTGAATTTCTTTTTACACCGGTTGGCGCTTGGCGCTCCGTATCGTGCACTGACGTCATAATCTGTACTGTATCCTGTGCAATACAGTACAGATTATGACTCAAAGAGAAATTGGAAAAGAATTCGAGAAGATGATGTAAAGGTAGGGAGAGAAATAAAAAAGGAGAATTTGAAAAAAAAAAAAATAATAATAATAATAATAATAATAATAATTTGTTGTCAATTTTTCAGGGAAACAGTTGGTCAAGAGATTCCATTTACATCAACGTCAGATGATGATGATACGGGTGCGAAGATGAAAAATTTGAATATTTGGTTTAATGGGCAACGACATTGAAAATTTGTTCCAATTTTTACAAATTAAAGTGAAAAATTCCAAATGTGTTTATACTTTTGAATGAGATTTTACTCAACTTGTGACTTTGATGTAAGTAAAAGAGAAATTTATAATATTTCGACTAAATTTTTCAGTGTAAAAATAATAATTAATTCCGTATCTGGGTCGATGGAACCCGGGTCAGGTCAGAACAACCAACTATCCACCGATTGTATGCAAATTAAGATGAAGGCAGTCGCAACGATGTGTAAATTGATGTCGACAATTAACTCCGATTTGCGTTGTGTAAATAGTGAGTTTTAAAAACGGTCAAAACTTTGAAATAAATTTTAATTTAAAATTTCTTTTTCTTTTAATACAGGAAATAAGGTAAAGGCAAAATGGCTGACGAATTTCTCACTTCTTATTTTGTGCATTTATTCGATTATTTCGACGTCAAATTCCAAACAAGTATAAAAAATAAATTTTGATTCGTTTTAAAATTAATTTTATTATTTTTTTAGGTTGCCGCATTCGAAAATAGTTTTTTTCGATGTTAAAATGATGCATACCGACGTGTTGTCCTAAGGTATTTTTTTTACAAGTTTTAATTAAAAAATTTGATGTAAAAAACTTTTTTCTTTTGTTTTTTTTATTTCAGACTTGTGACGTCATCGAGTGTAAATTACGAGAAGAGAGGTTATCCTTATTTCAAAAAGATTTTTGAAAAGACTCGCTACAGTACATATCAGTACGTCGAAAAACACAATTTTGAACACGAGTTGGAATTATCGAAGATAGAGTTAATGATGGAGAATGTAACAAGTTATGAAATGGAGTTTTATGTTAATTTCATTTCAAATTTGGTTTTTTTTTTTTTTAGGTGAAGTGAAGCAGTTTATTGAAGGTAAAATGTGATTTTGCGTTGATTATAAGTTGTCCGATGGATTTTTATCAAGGTAAGGTGGATAATAGGTAATTTTGATGTATTTTGTAATTTTTTTAAATTCAATTGTTGAAGGGTTTTTTGATTTTCTAGTAAGAAAAATAAAACAATTCATTACGTTTAATTTCTTTTTTTATTTATTTAAATTTGTCAAGTATTTATACATTGAGTGATATTTTACGTGATTTTCTATTTATTTTCCAAGAGGATTCCCGTTGACGTCACTAACTCACAGTCGCTACACGCAGAACGATACTACACATTAAAAAACAGTCATTTTATTATAAGTCACTTAAAACCCTAACAAAACATCAAAAACATTACTTTTATTTACTTTCGAGGCTCTTAACCTTCCCAAACGCCGTCATTTATACATTTCAAGTAACTAAAAACAGCTTTGAATATCGCATTGTATCAATCCATCACTATATAACGGATTTACCGACCGGTCGGCGAACATCGGCTCAACCGGGCGTCGGTTTACTCCTGAGTTCAACCCACAGGTAAAAATTCATAATTTATAGAAAAATGTTAACTTTAGGTAAAACATAAGCCTTGAAATTAAATAATTCGCTGTTGTCATGGAAAATTGTGTAAATAATGATTTGGTATCGATTTTAAATTTAAAAAAATTGCAAACAGTTTGAAAGTTTTTGTCAATTTTTGATGGATATTTTGATTTAGGCTTCATTTGTGTTGATTTTTAGTTATTTGATGTTTTGTGTTTGTAGAAAGTAAGATTATATGATATTTTAAATTCTAGCTTGGATCTGATGTTTTTTTTAAATAGACATGTCTAGAGATAATAAATTCTGACGCAAGAGGGCGGAGTCGCGCGGTAATAATAACAACAACAACAGGAGTAGAGGAAGAGATAGAGAGAATTTCAATACCAGAGAGCGAAGTGGGAGTGTCTCTTTTCCACTGACACGTTGAGGAAATGTTCGTTCAGTGGGATTAATTACAGTTTGGCATGTAACGATGGTCGTGGCCGAGGAAATGGACATGGAAACAATAGAAGAGGCAACAAGTGAGTTTTTATTAAAATTATAAATTAAAAATTAGAAAAACAAAACAATTCATTACATTCAATTTTTTATATGTATATATATATATATAAATTTGTGAAGTGATTTTATATTTATCTTCCAAGGGAATTCCCCTTGACGTCATCAACTCACAGTCGCTACACGCAGAACGATACTCCACATTAAAAAACAAACTTTTTATTTAATCACTTAAAAACCCAACCAAAAATTCAAAAACATTTCTTTTATATAAATAAAATAAAAATAAATAAAACACTTCTTAAAATGTACAATAAATAACAAAAACTAAAAACAGTGTTTATTACCCGCAGTATCAGTCTCCAACTAACGGTGTCATTGTTGGAGAGGACAGAGGAAGGAGCAGTTACCATCACGAATTGTTCATTCATTACTTTCGATTTACTGTCGAGGCTCTTAAAAAGAGGTCAAAACGTTGACGAAAGTGATTAATGCAGAGGAGTAGAGATTATTTTGAGGAAAAACGATGTGGTTGGCATGACAACCACTGAGGCTGCTAAGTATCTGGAGACATTGAGGGAATTGCGAGGACTAAAATAGGTATTGTTGGTATTTTTGTGATTGTTTTATTGTGTTAATTTTTTCTTCATTTTTTTTAAGTGATTTGTTGAAGAAGCAGTTGAGGTGCTGGAAACTCATATTATTACATTTATGTCATCATCTACTGAGCATCTAATTTTAACTGGTAAGGAAATTGTGCGAAGATATTGTTATGAATATTTTTTGTTTACATATTTTTAGTTGGGATGTTGGGTAGATTTTATTTATATTTTCAAATTTCCATTCTAGCTGCTTCTTAATACAATATAACTGCACTGCATTGCAAAGAAGTGAAATATTAAATCAGTATTAATATTCAATCTGCTTGCAATTAAATCACAAAAAATAAGGTTTTTATTAAAATTATATAATTTTTTATAATAAATAATTCAAAAAAAATTCAAAAGTTGGGATTAGGGAAATTGGTCCAGAGATTGACTGGGAGAGAAACTGGTGATTAGCGAGGATCAGTAAAATTTGCTGAGACAGAGGAGAAATATTGTCAATAATAAATAAATCAATAAATCAACACAAAAATTCTATTTGGGCTTACTACCAGTTTGTTACTGACTAAAAAAAATAGATAACCACAATTTTACTATTTTCAAGTACTGTAAACCAAAAACCAATATATCAGCAGTATTAAAATATGGAAAATACAGGTTTTTTTATATAGTCAAATGTTTTATCAGAAACTGATATTTATTTTAATTTCGATATTTTGGCATCCCCTAAATTCACAATTTATTCACAATTTATTTAATCACAATTTATTTTCTCAAGGTGAACGTGGTGGCCAACTGCAAGGAGAAGTTCAAACTGAACATCAATTAAAAAACGGCGATGTCATTCTTCGAGAACGACGTTTCGTGCCTCGTCGACCAAAGAGAAGATGAACGAGTTTGAGATAAATGAAATCGGTCAAAAATTAACAAGAATCGAATTGTACACCATGTTCCTGAATGCTGAAGAGATGAGCAAAGCTTATCGAAGCGACGCCACCGAACGACATCTGGATACTGCTCGAAGATTGATGGGAAGTAGCATCAAGATGACCAAAGAAAACGAAAAAAAAAAAAACTGTCCAAGAATCAATTAATCGTAAGTTTTTTATTTTTTATTTTAGTCATTTTTTTGTTTGGATATTTACTCGATTTTACTCGATTTTTGTGGATATTCACTGATTTTAATCAAATCACTATTTAATCAGTTTTTTTAACTTTAAGTCAGCGATTCGTTGACTCAAACGTAAATTTCGAAAAAAAAATTTTTATGTCGCGAACTCAACGTAAACAGAGTATTTTATAAAAATTAAAAAAAAAAAATTTTTAGTTGTTATTTATCATAATTTAATTAAGTATCGACTTCAAAACAAAATCAAGACATTTACGATTTTGTTAAAAAATACAATTTTTAGAAAAATTTTTTTAAATGAAATTGAATGTTTTTAATAAATTGATAAATCTGTTGATCCAAAAAATTTCACAAAAATCTACTTTACTCAATGTTGAGAAAACGATGCGTATTGCGTATAAAGTTTTGTCGATAAAAATACAAAAACTCACATAAAGGTAAATAAAATAATTTTTTACTATTTTTAAGTATTATTTTGTAATTTAAGTTGGTTTAGAGATCACATGAGAGAAATTTATATATTTCTAATGTATTTTCAATTTTCATGATTAATTCTAATAATCTCAACATTCTTGATCTCTTCTTATGTTCTATCTTATTGAGGACATCTTAAATACCCTTTAGGGTTTCCCTGTCCAGTACTCTGCGTCCACATGCCTTTGACTCTTGGTTCAAGTTCCTTACAAGATTATATCAGGCATCTTGACCAAGAAGAGTTGGAAGTAGGGATTTTTTCACTCTTAGGAGAACCATAAAACATAAATTTCAAACAAATTTGTACTTAAAAATTTCGTTAATATCTATTTACTTCAACTATAAATTTGCACTATACTTTATTTTTGTTACACTCTATTACGGTATAGATTTTGCGTAAAAAATTGTGTTATGCAATTTGGGTTTTCACTTTAAAAGTTTGCACAAATTATTTTCTCGCAAAATCTTTTCAATACTTTGTGAACGAATTTAGAATTTAAAACTTTGTGATGTATCTTTTGAGAAAAAAGTTCAGAAATGCACAAGATCTTGCCAAAATGTTGGTCATTAACGACAGATACTTGACCAACTAGATTGTTGCACCTTTTGGTGATTCTGCCAGATCTGCGTGTTTCGCCATCTCGACTGATGGGTCATGTGACTCTGTTGACCACTTGCAAAACTCTGGTTCGAGCTCGATGCACATTTTTCTAATTTTCCAAATTGCTAGTGACCATTGGCCAGTGCATTAGCATCAAAGTCCATTGGTAATAAGCTTCGCGTTATTGTTTAGTAGTATTTTGGACAGTCGATGTCGATCGCTATCAAAAACCTAAAACTAATTTTCAATGCTTATTTCTTCGCACATAATTATTGAATCAAGTATTGTACACACGATATCAAATATGAATAAAATGTAATCGCATATCGACAGAAAACAATGACAAGAATTAGAAAGAACAAATAAAATTTCTTTAAAAGTTTTTAATTATTAGCAAAAAATATTAAAAACCACTGAATACAAAATTGATTAATAAAAATGAAAAATTGATTATAAACAATGAAAGAATTGATTAACAAAAATGAATAATTGATTAATAAAAATTAATAATTGATTAATAAAAATGAAAAATTGATTATAAACAATGAAAAAATTGATTAATAAAAATGAAAAATTGATTATAAACAATGAATAAATTGATTACTAAAAATTAATAATTGATTAATAAAAATTAATAATTGTTCAGTAAAAATGAAAAGTGAAAACTTGATTATAAACAATGAAAAATTGATTAAAAATAATAGCTACATTCAATATCGTTCGTTTTTGCTGTTTTTAGAGTATGGCAAACTGTTACACCATTTTCTAAAAACTGCATAAAACAGCAAAAACAAAAGATATTGAATGCAGCTAATGAAAATAGATTAAAAACAATTAAAAGCAATAAATTTGATTAAAAATCGTTAAACATTGGCAAAAAAAAAACAATTAAAATTGATTAAAATTAATAAAAAAAAAATATGAGAAATCGGCGTAAAAACAAATCAATTAAAAAAAAAACAAAAAAATGCTCCAGTCGACTCAAGTATAACTCTTCAACATCTGCCTTTTGCAGGCTGAAAGTATAAAATAAATTAAAACATTATATTAGATGTTTAATATAATACAATATATTATTATAAATATAAAAGTAATTATAGACTTGTATTTAACATGCAATTTATAATTTATGTCATAGTATTTGTTATGTGTCAAACTTCCGCAAAGTCTCGTCTTGATAAAATCTAGACACATTTGCTTATCTGCACATTTTTTACCCATACCTCGCTAGATGGCTGAGATAAATTCCTGAAAAATTGATTATGAATCGAACTGCCGTGTAACGAATCATAACGAATTACAGTAAATTAATAGATGATTTCCTTACATTTTTGGTCGTACATGTAAGGTTAACCCTTCCATGCTGTATATTTAAACGCAGTATCTGCTGCTAGGGGAAAAGTCCTGACTTATAACAATGTAAAATCAGGGATATGTTAGTTTGGTATGTGGTCAAGAGTTTTCTCCCTGGCATCAAATAAAAAATGGCTGCTACCAGGGTTTTTTTAGTATGTAGTGCTCAAGAGTTTTCTCCCTGGTATACCTGGGCGAGTTGTATTTGGGCCCATAATTAAATTTTTAGTTGCATTTAGGCGCAGTTATATTGTTTTGGCACATCAATGGGTTACATTTAGGCACAAATAATTTTTAGATTGCACTTGGGCACGAGATTTCAACTGGTCATGTGTGGCACATCTGAATTTCTCTCAAAACGAATTTCTTTTCTGACAATCTGTACTGTACCCACCGAATTCAGAATTGACATAAGGGTCTTTTACTCGAATCCAATTGATAAATTTGACCTTTTCGTCGATGCATTTTTGTACAGTGCTGATAGATGGCTTGGACAGGCAACTGAAATTACTGACAAATTTTTCACAAATTGCCGAATTTAATTTGTTAAGAACCAGATTTTCCAATTTGTTATACAAAGTTTTAGTTTTGACGATCGATTTTAATTTAGTATTGTGATGATTCGTTGACCATTTTATCGTAAAAATTCGAAATCGTGCCCAGGTTTATCTAAATGATGACTAGAAAATTCGTTCAGTTTCGCGTAAGGCGTAACATACGATAGTACTAGTACGTATTCAATTTTTATTGCATATCGTATTCCAATTGCTTGTCGATTTGGCCTACACTATTGGTTAGAGCGACTGAAATTTTCTGCGTTCTGCGTATTTTGTCACAATTTGGTTTAACGTTTCGGCGAACTGTGTTCATGCCTTGATGATGTAATTTTCGAAAATCCTTGGCAAATTCGTTAAATTTTCCGAATATCACCTCATCACTTGTGAAATTACAAGTGATAATTGACTTATGGATGCAGTCTTTTCGATTTGATAAAAAAAAACAAAACACGGTATTCAATGAAGGAATATTTTTGTTAATTAAATTAATTTAAAGGTCAAGTGAACTAACTGGTTTATATTGTTAAAAATGAATGCACTTACTCTAAATTTCAATTAATCATCGCCAAATAACGTTTTAATACTTTTAATCTCCTAAATTTACGTAAAAACGATCGCGAAAAGTGAATGTCAAAAGAAAAATGCATTTTGGGAAAAGGCAAAAGCGTGACATCCAAAAGTCATGGGCATGCGCGATTGGCACAAGATTTAGCTGACTTAAAACCAGAAATTCGAGCTACATGTCTCGACATGTGCTCGCATCATATTCAGCCATTTTTCATTGTTGACCACACATAGGTCGTGTCGGGTTTTCTCACTAACAAACTGGGATTATGTTTGGAACTACTGTAGCAGGAGCGTGGTTTCCGTGCGTCAGACTCCCAAAATGCATTTTTCTTTTGCCATTCACTTTTCGCGATCGTGTTTACGTAAATTTAGGGGATTAAAACGTTATTTGGCGACGATTAATTAAACTTTAGAGTAAGTTTATTCATTTTTAACAATAAACCAGTTCAGTTCACTTGACCTTTAAGTAATTTAATTTATTGCTTCCAAATGCAACTCAAAAAATATCACACCCAAATGCAACCCAAATTCGCGCCCAAATGCAATTACATTTATTAAAGAAATTACCCAAAAATGCAACATTGTGCTTAAATGCGAGTATGCGACGTACCATCGTGCACACGACCCCTGCCAGGAACTTGTTCCTAACACAAAAAATAAAATTGATTGCCTAAGAGTTTTATTTGGCAGTAGTTTTTTATTTGATGCCTTGGCAAATATTATTTTATGCAGTAGCCATTTTTCATGTCTTTTTAGGCAGGTTTTTTTTTCCTAGCAGCAACTGCAGCCGATATGTTCTAGTCAGTCAGTTGGGACTTGAGTTGTCTTGGCCTGCTGGCCGAGACTGGACCAAAACGAGGTGCCAGATTTAACGCAAAGGTAAAAAGCGTTAAGAGACCCGTTACCGTACCTTAAAAAATTAGATTTAACACTTACAGTTTTTCTCTTCTTTCCTCCTTGAGCTTGAAATTCTTTCATTTGCACCTAACAAAAAAATAAAAAACATTAAATTAAAATCGTTTTTTTTTTTTCATCAATAAAATTAAAATTTTTTATTACTTACATCTTTTTCTGCCACCTCTTTCTTCAAACGTTCTATTTCATCCTAGAAAAAAAAAATAGCGAATGCTTGTGTAAATAGACTTAAATGTTGAGTTTGCCAAGAACAATTATATAAGTTATAAGCAATTACCTTACACATAAACTGGTGTACAAAATGTACGGAAAAGGAGATAAATTTATAAAATTCATGAAAATTAGAGTACCGTAAAGATAAATTTATCTTATTCTTTGACCCTCATATCTTCCATCATAACCCTCCACTTTCTCTATTAATAATAAATACGATTACAATCGTAAACTGTTATAGTTATGGATTTTAACCTGATTCATTGGCCAATCAGAATAAAGGCCAATGAACATTCTGATGAGAGAGTCTGGAGAAAGAACAAGAGATGACAGATGATGCACCTACTGTACCGGAAACAGCCAGTATTGAGAGTATCATTTTTGATTGCCACCCTCAATTTTGCAAGAACCTAAAATAAAAAAAATGTTTAGGAATGACAAGATTCCTAAAACTAGGTGGAACTGGGTGGATATGGATTGAGAACTTGTTATTTCTCCAGACTCAAGTGATGTCCGAATTAAAAGATAATTTAAAAGATAGTGTATTGTACCAATTTTAAACTTATTCTATGACTCCACTAGGCAAAAGTTCTAGAAGATTACGTCATACTAGCTACTGTTTTCATGTAAAACAGTAGCTAGTATGACGTAATCGTCTAGAACTTTTGCCTAATGGAGTCATAGCATGAAATTGTCATTTAAAAAGTCGAAATGTATATTCTCGAGTTGTACAATAGCTTCAGTGTTTTTTTTTAAATTATTTAATTAGGTATCGTTTATAGACTAAATTAATGATTTTATTTATATCCTCTAATTTATAAAAAAAAAATGATGCAATTATGATGCATTAGTTTTACTGCTACATCTGAAAGTCGGCTTCTCTGCAATATAGTATCAATGCTCTACGTTTTTGCAAAAATGAAAATTATATATGAAATACGGTATTACAGACAAGTCAAGTTTCAGGTGCAGCAATTGTATTTACGGTACCTATACTGTAATAAATATATTTCCAATGAAGGTCGAACCATTCTGAAGTAAACTATAATATAACTAATTTACAACTTTAAATGCATCAAAAATAGCAAAATTACAAAAGTAAAGAATGCATATAAAATGTGTAGTTTATCAGATATTTATAGGAATTTAGTCTAAAAACGGTACTTTATCACCATCATAATAAGTGCTAATGTCGAACGTCAATTTACAGTTCATTGACCATAGGTTAATTTGTCCGTGATGTAAAATGCTAATACCGTATTTGAAAAAATACAATCATTCAAATATTTTTCATCTCTTTCAAATCCTCTCTTGTAACAAGTTTTATTCAAATCTTTTTCTATTCTTTTTTATGTTATAAAATAAAAATTACTTACTTTCATTAATTTTTTTCCCATTAGAAAACTTTTTCGTCTGGCATTCAAGTCTTTGATCTAGAACAATAAAAAATAGTAAATGAGTACCGCAATTAATGACATATTTTGTTATCTTTAAAACGGTGAAATAAGTTTAGTACTGTAATTAATGATTTTGAGTCATCTCACAGTTAATCACATTTCATAATATCAGTAATAAGTTTAATAGAGTTTGCAGAAATGTATACTTTTACACTTGTATGTGTATAGAAATGCTGATGTGAAAAACAGAAAACCATGTTGAAGTGATCACAAAGTTTGTTTTAGATAAAAATTGTAAAGTACCGGTAGTTCAAAGTAATACCTGAATATTTGAGTATTCATATTTATTCTAATGACTGATATTTAATGATCACTTGTTTAAGTTAAGTTTAAGATTAAGAAGAAGTTAGCAAATTTCCCTGGGGTGTGGCAGGTGTGGGATATCATGTTAATGCCACCAGATGGCAGTGTTGTTTGTTGCAATAAACAAACCCAACAAACACTAACAAAAAGCTCGTGTAGCACAGGCTAATTGCTAGTTTATTAATACTAACAAGGAGAGGTTCTGTAGTTGCTCTTCACCAATTGACTGTAAAGTTAGCATTGAATTGTGTTACAACTAAGTTTTCAAGTTTATTTCTCCCATTTGCTTAAGTTGGCTTGTCTTAAAATTGACTCAACCAAATTTATAAATTGAAACTTTTAATTCAGTTTACTTGCAATATATTGAGAAATGGGTAAAATAATTTTAAGGATAAATATAACTTGCTATCATGATTGTTTGGTATTAATATTGTATCAATTGGTAAAGAGCAACTAGAGAACTTTTCTATATAAGGCATAAACTATTTTTCCATCAAGGTGCGATACTTACAATTTCAGCCGATTCCCGTCTTTGCTTTCTGTAATTATAAAAAAATAAATAAATAATTTATACTTTATTTTTATAATAATATATACTTACTCATTCTTTAGTTTCTCCGCGGCCAGTTCTTTCTGCAAAATAGAGAATAAATAAATTAACTAATAATGTTTGTGTAAATAAGCTTAAGTGTTTAATTTCACTCTCATTTAATGTAAGTGTTGAGTTTACCTAGAACCATTGCTTATAAGTTATAACAATTAACCTACACATAAACTGGTGTATAAAATTCATAAAAAAATTTCATTTCATGGATGCAATATACATATACCAATATATCAAAACAAATAGAAAATAAAATAATGATAAATTTATCTTAATCTTTGACCCCCTATATCTTCCATCACAATCCTCCGCTTTCTCTATTTGGAATAAAATTGATGCAATTTACGGTTACAATCGTCCACTGTTATAGTTATGGATTTCAACTTGATTCTCGTGAAAAAACTGAATCGTATAATGTAGCACAATGAACATTCAGCTGAAAGAGTCTGGAGGAAGAACAAGAGATGACGCACCTACCGGAAACAGTTAGTATTAAGAGTAGCATTTTTATTGCCACACTCAATTTTGCAAGAATATAAATATTGCAAGAACCTAAAACTAAGTGGAACTGGGTAGATGTGGGTTGGGATCCTGTCATTTCTCCAAACTCAAGTAATGTCCAAATTAAAAGATACAAGTAGGGTAGTTTATTGTTCCGATAGACCATATTACTTTAATGTTAAAAAGCCAAAATGACATATTCTCGAGTTGTACAATAGTTTCAGTCTTTTTTTAATTATTTAATTATCGTTTTTAGACTAAATTTATTATTTTATTTATATCCTCCAATCTATAAAAAACTGATGCAATTTTGATGCATTATTTTCACTGCTACATTTGAAAGTTGGCTTCTCTACAGTATGGTTTATACAAAATGTGTTTATGAGATATTTATGGATGAGTTAAAAACGGTATTTAATCACCATAATATAAGTACCAATGTCAAAACCTCAATTTACAGTTCATTGACCATAAAGTAATTCGTCCGCGATATAGAATGGTAATTCTAAATTTTGTTCTATACCGTATTTTAAAAAATACAATCATTCAAATATTTTTCATCTCTTTCAAATCATATCTTGTAACAAGTTTTATTTAAATTTTTTTCTATTTTTTTGCAGTATAAAATATAAATTACTTACTTTCAATTTTTTTTCTGAATCGGAATACGTTGTAGTTCGTAATTCATAAAAATCAATCTCACGTTTTAATCGATCAATCTGAAACAATAACAAAATAATAAAGGAGTACGGTAATTAATGAAATTCTGTATTTTGTTTTCTTTAATACGATAATGCATACTGCAAAAAAGTGAAATAAGTCTGATACAGTAGTTGATAATTTTGAGTCATCTCACAGTTAATCACATTTCTAATATCAGTAATAAGCTTAATAGAGTTTGTAGAAACGTATACTTTTTTTTTTACACTTGTATGTATATAGAAATGCTGATGTGAAAAACAGAAAACCATGTTGTTTAATTATCATTGTTCAAACATATTAACCACTTTAAGGTCAGGGGATTTACTGAAAACTCATTGCTGCATCTCTCTTGCATAAGGAATACTGAAATAAATCACTTCTTAGAGCATTTTTGGGTACCAGTAACTTTGAACGGCATGTTTCAATGCATGTCCATTGTTCAAAGTTACTCTCTAAATTTGAACAAAAAGTTTTTAAAAATAATTTTATACATAAAGTGAAATTATAATCAAATCTAGAATTTATTTGGTCAAATTAAATATTTTTCATAATTTAATGTCCTCAAAATTTATTTTAGCAGTTACTTTTTTTTGCTATATTTTTCTTAAAAATGGCAAAAATGTTGTTTTTAAAGTGAATTTTAAAGTGAATTATTTTTTCAAATTTTGGTGAACGTTAAATCTTCAAAAAAATTTTAAAAACCCATAAATTTTTTTTTTGAAATATCTTGTTTTTATGCTATAATTTTATGTTTAAAAATTGTGGCGGGAAAAACAAACTTTTAACTGGCTTAATAGTTGACTTTTTTTTTTTTGCCAGCAGTTAGCTTCAATATGCCCTATCCCCATATGCCCATATAACCATATGCTTCACTGCAATGCTTCTCTAGATACAAGTTAAAGGTCAAGTGAATGGGACTGGTTTATTATTAAATATGAATTTACTCATCATAAATACTAATTAATTATCGCCAAATTATATTCAGACAAGTCAAATTTGGTTAAAACCGATCGCGAAAACTGAATGTCAAAAGGAAAATGGATTATGGGTGCAGCCACGATTTACGATGTTACGAAGTCTGCTACTCCTGGAGTAGAAATTGCTCGCAATGCTTTTATTGTTTTTCAGAAGTTGATCAATTAAAAAAAAAAAATGGATCCTGGGAATTCTGAGTTTATGACGCTCGAAAACCCTGCTCAAGAGAATTTTAGGACTAGATGTCCTGAAATTCTCTTGAGCAGGGTTTTCGAGCGTCATAAACTCAGAATCTCCAGGCTCCATTTTTCTTTTAATAATCACACTTTGCTATTTTATTTTATTTATTTATTTATTTTTTTTTTTATTTTTTTACAAAATTTAATGAGTTAAAAAACAATTAATTACTGTTTATGATGTGTAGATCCACATTTAATAATAAACCAGTTCAGTCCAGTCATGTGACACAGGGAAAAAATAGGAGTTGGGCGTAATATGGGAACCTCAAAAATTTAATATATATTAAATAAAATTTAATAAAATGCAAAGTTAATAAAAAAAATTGGTATGACAAAACGCTGGGCACTATTTATCATTAGAACATTGCAAACAAACACGTATATAGTTATGTTGTTAGTTTACATTGGTACCAGAGTGCCCAGAATTTATAGCATAAATTGAAACTGGCATGGTAAAAAGCGGTATCAATTGACGCTGACTCGATGCAAATCTGGAATTTTGTAATGCTATAGGGTCAATACTATAAATCTGTTCCAGTTTTTTTTTAATTTTCAGATCAAAAAAATCTCAATCCATCTATAAGTTACGGTATTCAAGTTTAAAAAAAAAAAGTGTTTAAAATTACCCCATTTTATTGTATGATAACTAGCACAAGTAATAAACAGAAGATTGATCGTTCCTAAATTACGATTTTGAATAATGGCATATTAATCAAAGTGATCTTTTATTATGAAGTTATCATAAGTTTATAAATGTATTTAGTGGCATTTTTCATACTCAGGACTAAATAAAATTTGCTATATGCTATTTGGTTTTTGGTTTTTGGTTTTTCAATACTGGTTCCTTATTTAAAAAAAATTAATTATTCAGTGAAATCACAATTTAATACTAAGACGTGAACTATTATAACAGTGAGTGGTACTTACTTTCCGTTGAAATTCTCGTTTATCTTCCCTGTAAGTATAAAAAAATTATTTTTATTTTATTTTAAATAAGTACCGTATTTTTATTATAATGTAACTTACTTTTCTTGGTTCAGTTCCTCCTGCAAAATAGAAAATAAATAAATTAATCTAATTTTTGTAGCATAATTATCAATATTGTGTAAATGCACTCTTAAACTGGTGTACAGTACAATAGATATGAAACATATGCAACAAAAAATGTTCATCTTATGAATGTA
>JAQFZP010002066.1:0-15330 GCA_034695745.1 Geophilus truncorum | reverse complement strand
TGTTTGTAGTTAAAAGATATTTTTGTTATTTAAATTTAGATTTGAATAAATACTAATTTAAATGTGAATTTAATCTGTATTTTGGAATAAAATTGCGTCATCGAACAAAGCGCCATCTTTTGTCAATTTTTAAAGCATTTTCTACATGATTTTATGTTAAAACGTGAAAAATCGAAACAAATTATAAAATGTTAACGATAAATAATAATATGCCAAAATAAAACTAATTCGTAATTTTGTAATTCTTTTTCATGAAATTCTAAAAATTAGCTTTACTGCAGTGAATGAAATTTACTAAATGGGCTTCACTGCTTTACACTAACCTTAAATTTTAGAAAAGAAAGCTCATGATGTAAAATATTGCAGCAAAATAAATTTACTACATTTTAACATTTAAAGACCTTGCGTGAGTTTGTATACGGCAACATGAATTAAATTTTAACATTGAATTTTTTTTAAAAAAACCTCACAACACTACTCAGGATATCCTTTCTTGATTCGCACATGACGCCGATTTTATTCAAAATATTTAAATATCTGTATAAAAACCAAACTTTTATTTAATTAAACCAATTCATCGTCTGTAATCGTCTGTCATGAAGCTTTTTGTATCATTTCTCGCTTTACTAACTCTGTCTGTAATCGCTGCAGTAAGTTTTATAATATAAAAATTGTTAATTTTCCACTAGGGAACACCAGAAAATGAATTTTCCAAAATTTTATCAATATGCTACTTCTGGTATAAACCTTTCATTGATTTAAATATGAATAAAACCTATAAAACCTCTCTGTATTTAAACCTAGTAATTATTTATTAAGCAAATCTGACACAAAAAGTGTTGCATAAAGTGTAAACCAGACCAATTTTTGCATCTTCAGTTGCATCTTCAGAAGGCACGGGGTGTTAACTGAAGGTAGATTTAAGGTATTTTCCAAATTTGTTCTATTTAGTCTCTATAGTGCTTAAGCCTATTTTTTATATTTAATATTCTGTTACTAAACCTAGTTTAAGCCTTTTAGCATGTGAATATTGTTGTCATACACTTTCATTCTTGATGAGTCATTCTTTTTAATTGTTTCATATAATGATGTGCTGCATCAAATCTATGACTATTGTTGAGAGTTTTCTTTGCAAATCTAATCACATTATTAAATCAGTAAAGCTTTAGCTTTGCTCAAGGCAACACCTCTTTGTCTTTCTCTCTCTTTCTCTCTCTTTGCTTTCTTTTTCTTCACTGCTGTAAAACTTAAGGGTCTTAGCTAGAACTTGTGGGACTGACTATTCTCTATTTTATATCTCTCTCTTTTGGTTGTTTCTTCATTGCTTTAAAACTAACATTAGCCCTGACATTAGCTCTGGCACTTGAGACTAACTTGGGACTTGTCTTAAAGTGTTCTTTTCTCACATCTTTATGATTTGGGGTTTTCACCTTCTTGATTCAATTCAGTTTTTGTTGACCTTACTTGGCTTTTCTTGGATTTTTGTTTTATTGGTGGTCTTTGGTTTTTGTTGTTTTGTGCATTTTTAATTCTTTCCATCAGCTGTATCTTCTATTTTCTCATGAAATTTTCACTTCAGTTGGTTGTTTACTTCGCACTTCAAAATTTATCACCTAAATAAAAGTTGTATTCGGTTTCCAGGAGATGCTTGTATGACTCGAATGCATTCTATATTCAATAGATAGCTATTAAGAAAACAAAGATCCACTTGCAGATGTGTAATTTTTGTAAAACCTGATGAGCTGATGACAATTTGTGATAGTATGCTGTCAATGATATTGAATTAGAAAAAGAATTACTTTCAGTGTGATTTTCGCTTTTATAAAATTTATTTCTTAATTTCTTATTTCTTAATTAAAATTAAATTAAAATTAAAAAGTACAATCATCAAAACATTACCACAAAATACAAACAAAACCACCGGTACAGTAAATTCAAATAAATACCACTCTGGTTAAAACTATACGAAAGCGAATTCTACTTCACTAATGTAGCTCACATCATTCCCTATATATATTAATCCTTTCACTCAATCTACATAGCAATAAAATGAAATTAAATATAATGATGTGATGCATCAAATCTATGACTATTGTTGAGAGTTTTCTTTGCAAATCTAATCACATTATTAAATTAGTAAAGCATTAGCTTTGCTCAAAGCAACACCTCTTTCTTCTCTCTCTGTGTGTTTTCTTTTTCTTCACTGCTGTAAAACTTAGGTCCTAACTATTTGCATCTGGGCCTAACCTGGGACTTGTGTGTCGTAATGAATATATGATTTACAATGTTCTTCGGCTTACTTCTTTATTTTTCTTGTCAGCTTTCTATATGATTTGAAGTTTTTTTGTTTCTGATTCTATTTTTGTTGATCTTTCTTGGCTTTTCTTAGATTTTTGTTTTGTTGGTGGTCTTTATCTTCTTCTTCACCTCTGCTGCCACTAACGTTGCTACTCCCCTCTAATGCAGCTCGCTGCTTCTGGGATGCATAAGGTGATTGGGGTCGTAAGAGCTTTGTACTGTAGCTTCTAGGGCTAGTGGAAATCCTCACAAAGTGCTACTCTATTCTGTTTCGCGCGTCACAGTTTTTCGCTTATACTCTGTTTTCGTATAAGCGAAAACAGGACCTTTAGGACCTTTTGGGCATTGGTGATAAGCATCATACATTATGTCTAACGGTATAAAAATTTGGTTATATATCGTTATTGCTAATAACAGCACTTTTTGTCATTATTAAAATCTAGAGAAGACTGGGACATAAAATTAAGAATTTTTGCAAGCAAGAGCTTACAAGGTCCTACTTATACAATTCAACGACTTAGACACAAACTTGCTGAACACAAACTGATGTTGAAAAAACTGAAAATATCGTTATAAATATGACAACAATGAGACGGCGTCGAGCAGGAATTCATGCGACTACACAATAAATACAAACGCGCTACAATCGACAGGAATACAATACAATACTATATTCAGCCTTTCTTTCAATTATAAATTTCAATGAAAAATTCAAATTTTTTCTAAGTTCTTTTAACATTCACCTGTTTCAGTTGGGTAGAGTTCAGCTGTATAGTATAAAACATACAAAATCGTTCAATCGAATGCAGTAATTCCTTTTCCTATAACGAAGCAAATTATTCCCAATAAGCCCATTGCAACAATGAGAGGGCGTTTACGTCGGTATTTTTAATGAGCAAAATGTATCAACATATTTCTCACGTTCATGAAAAATGAATGTCCAGAATGCAAAAAAAAACAAAAAAAAAACACTTTTTTTTCGCAATGGGATTTAGATGCTCATTGTAGAATTCACACTAAAGAGAAGTGTGTTGGTGGCGATTCATAAAGGGCGCCACCTGAATAAAATATTCCTACGCGAACAATATATGGTGGCAGCGGTAAACTTGACTGAAATTGGTGCCTGGATCGTGCGGAAGACGTACAACAACGATACGACGCCGGTGATCCAAGTTTGTGCCGATAACACACGCGTGGTCGGCGACCAAGAAGAGAGAGCGGGGAGGGGCGGCGGGGGAGGGGTGGCTCTCCCTGCTGGCAGCTACGCAGACTAACTTACGTTGAACGTTCGTGGACGTGGAGTGATCGCGGAAAGCAGTTCATCGCGGAGAGACGCAGACAAGGTAATCCGATTTATTGTGATACGGCTGAAGTTACGACTACAAACACGAGATGTCGGACGAAACAGCAGCAGCAACAGGATCAACCCACGTGCGACCTCCACCATTTTTCAATTTTGCGAATGTCGCAGAATGGCCGAAATGGGCGCAGCGGTTCGAGCAGTTCCGGTTACTCACAGATCTTGACGAGAAACCGCTGAAAAAGCAAATAGCCTCGTTATTATACCATATGGGTGATGATGCCCAGGACATTTTCAACTCGTTTAAACTCCCGACGGAGGCGGAACAGAAGTTTGAAGATGTGACTCAGGCCTTCAAAACATATTTTTTGGGGAAGACCAACATCGTATACGAGCGAGCCAAGTTTTTCGGCAGGATGCAGACGGCGAGTGAGAGCTTCGATACATTTCACATCAGTCTACATACGCTAGCAGAGACGTGCGCATTCGCAGAGCTGAAGGACAGTCTTATTCGGGATAAAATTGTTCACGGCATGCGGGATCGGAAGTTAGCAGAACAACTTCAGCTGATCAGTGACCTGACGCTTGCAACCGCCATCAGTCGCGGTAAACAATCGGAAATGGGTAAACGGCAGAATTCGGAGCTGTCGGTCGCCACACCGAAGGAAGTCACGAAAGATATTGCAACAGTAGAGAGTATAGGGACGCGTAAGATGCAAAAGGCAGAATTTTGGAAGGGAAACCAGAGCTCACAATCCTCTCAATTGAAGACATACAGTTCAAGAGACGGCAGGTCAGCTACACGAAGTTTTGATCGGAACAGTTGCGGCAGATGCGACGGCGATCCACATTCGCACAACGACTGCCCAGCAAAGAAATCAGAATGTTATCGTTGCAAAAAAATCGGACATTACGCGCGAGCATGTCGCAATTCGTCAGCAGCAGTCCAGGAAATTGTGGATGTAGGGGATGAATTTATTCGATCAATTACCACCCGCGATATAAAGACAGTGAACGCGATTAAAAAAGAAAAAAAATGGGCAGCACGAGTGAATGTGGGAAACACGGGACTCGCATTTAAAGCAGACACGTGTGCTGACACTGCTTGGATTCCGGAACTAAATTTTATTGATCTTATTTTTCCAGACGTTAAATTGCGTCATCATGAAGCTTTTTCTAATTTATAATGTCATCTTTAATTTAATCAAGTGCATTCTGTATTTGAGGGTACCATACATTGAATAAAATATGATTATGCAGAAAAATTTCGTATAATTATACTTGAATTAAAATTACAAATATGCATTTACCTCTGCATATAATCAGCTGAACGTAAATTATTACAAGTTACAGAAATTTCAAAAATAAAGTTTGAAATAACGAGATTATCTATTTAACATTAATTTAAAAAGAAAGTAATTATCACAAACAAACAATTTTTTTATATTGACTGGAAGATTCATAATTTCTCCCCGTAATTAATGAATAAAAATTTCAAATAGTGTTGCTCCAACTCGTTACATAATTATTAAATCATGAATAAAAAGAGCAATGATTACTAAATTAACAAAATCGAATTTCTGTCAATACAAGTAATAATAATATTTTAATTAGATCTTCCAAACACAATTTTTTTAAATTACTAAACTTTTCGTTTTATTAATAATAATTTCGTTTGAAAACGAAATTTCTTTTAACGTACGATATTTCTTTTAACGTACGATATTTCTTTAAACGTACGATATTTCTTTTAACGTACGATATTTCTTTTAACGTACGATATTTCTTTTAACGTACGATATTTCTTTTAACATACAAATACGTTACAGTACGAGAAAAAATTTCGTTTAACTATAACCAATACTAATTTATTACAAAATCTAATTTTATACGAATACGTTACCGGTACCATACTGCAGTGAAGTGAAATTTACTAAATGGACTTCACTGCTTTACACTAACTTCAAAATCTTGAAATTTTCGAAAACAAAACTCTTGATGTAAAATATTGCAGCAAAATAAATTTACTACATTTTAACATTTAAAGACCTTGCGTGATTTTGTATACGGCAACATGAATTAAATTTTAACATTGGATTCTCTCTTTGAAAACCTCACAACACTACTCAGGATATCCTTTCGTGACTCGCACATGACGCCACCGATTTTATTCAAAATATTTAAATATCCGTATAAAAACCAAACTTTTATTTAATTAAACCACGAGCAAAATCAATTCATCTTCTGTCATGAAGCTCTTCGTATCAATTCTCGCTTTCCTAACTCTGTCTGTAATCGCTGCAGTAAGTTTTATTTTACTTCCAATTAAAAATTTATAATATAAAAATTGTTAATTTCCCACTAGGGAACACCAGAAAATGAATTTTCCAAAATTTTATCAATATGCTACTATTACGATGACTTAGATGATGCGGAGAGCTTTAAAGCTTGCACCGGTTGTGTAGCATCTGTTTTTCCATCAAAGGAAGACGTAAGTTAAGATTCTAAGATTAAAACATCTAAATAACATATTTTTAAAACATTAGTCAGTAACTAATGAAGAAATCAAAAAATGTTCAGATAAAATGCCACCAAAGGTAATTAATTAAACAAAATCTCAAAATATATTTGTTATATATAAATTATTATCTTAGTTTTCAGAGTGTGGAAATCAAGCGGTAAAGTATAGAAAATACCAAACAAAAGATATTATTATTTCTTTAACTTTTTTAGGACGTCAAATCGTGTCTTATGAAAGAATTATTGACTTATAGACTTGTAAGTGACTTATTTCTCACTTAACTTACAATTTCCTTAAACATTGCTAATTTTAGAACAATCAACTGTTATTTCAAAAACTGCATAAAGATATTTTGTCAAAGGTAAGTCAGAAAACATATTAACTTTTGAATTTACATATTCAATCGACATTACAGCAAGAAAAGATGCGTTTGTTTGAAGTATGGGGCGCCTTCATTATGTTCCTCTCAATGGCGAAGGAATTGCCACAACGAGTCAGCAATAGAGTAAAACGTACTCTGAATTAACTAATGCCATAGACACTAAGAATGTTTTTTTAAGGTCATAGAACCGCTTAAAGTGTGTTTTGATCCTACACTGACTGATTTATCGACTTACGATCCGATGCAAAGTGTGCCAATGGTAAAACTCTTGAATTTGAAGTTGATATTTATGTATTTATTTTGATATTTTAATAGGGTGAATCCAAAAGTAAAAGACAAGCGGAGGTTTGTGCGAATTATTTGAGTAATATTTTGTAATTGACACATTTGTTTAGGGAAACGATGAAAAAATAGTGAAAAATACAAACAGAAGGGTAAAAATAGTATTATACTTTCATATACTTTCAAATATTAAAAATCGTAATTTTTCCAGATTCAACAACTTTACACTTGCAGCATGGAGAAAATTGTAAGATCACCTTCAAAAACAATAACCGCAAAATTTATAATTATTTTATAAATTAACTAGAATCAAGATAAGGAAGCTAAGAGCATTATTCTTGACTTTATTCCTACTTATCACGGTATTGTACCTGCTCAGGTAAGAGAGAAATATCACCAAACACTTCTTTAAAAAAAATTCAACTTTAATTTTATCAACAGGTTGTCCGACTAAACTGTGCAAAATGAAGATAAAGAAATCAATCAATATAATCAATTGTAAATTACCAACAATAAAATATAATAAATAAATGCAATTGACAGAAATTCGTGACTAGTTTATTGATTCTACCAAAATAATTATTTAGATTAATGCACTGGACGATTATTTAGTGTTACAGTTGGTTTTGAACATTTGCCATCAGAACGCATCTTTCTAAGAGGAACATCTGGAAATCTAACCATATGTTTGTTTATCAAATTTATGAGTACGTAAGGATTAACTGTCAGCATTTTTATTAATAATTCTTGATCATTGTCCTAAAAGTGATTTTAAAAAATTAAAAAAATATATATAATAAAAACTAAAGTGATAAATCAAACATACCAATACTGATAAAGTACATGGAGTAATTATGGGAGGCTAAAAAAATAACGAATTTAATTTAATGCATAAAACAATATTATAGAATTTCCATCTAAATTTTACACTTACTGGTAAATCTTTACACTTTTCCAACTGGAAAAATAAGTGTAAATTTAAGTTAACTTATTTTTAATTTAGTTTTGTTATATATTTACCAGTACTAAAGACATGTTTGGATATCTTTCAAAATCCTCTTCCATCTGTTTGATCATTCTAGTTTTGCGAATTTCCTTTGTAATTTTTACATTCTTACAAATAATGTCAATTAGATAAACCACTAAAAAAGAAAAATGCACTTAAATACTCACATCATTACTTGTTACTAATAGAATAATTGATCCACAAATGCAAAAAGTTGCAAAAGTCGTCAAATGCATGATGCTGAATACTTTTCACACACTTTTCACTTTGATTTGACTTTACTTGACGGATTTTCCCACAACCAAGAGCTTTTCATATTTAAATCCAGTTGTTCCTGCATGTTTATAATACGTGTACATTTAAAGGAACTTGGATTTGCTTAAAAAAAACGTCATTGTATTTATGCTTGTAAATAAACCGGTAGGTAAACAAGTACACGTAACTTTTTTAGCGTGCAAAATAAATCGACGTTTTGCAGGAAAGCGAATTTTCGCATCATTTGTTTAATTGAGATTTAGTTAATAGATGACGCTAAATTAGTGTAATATAAAATGGCGGGAGATTCTTTGCAGTATTATTCGACCAAGAATAAATTAATGGCTGATAAGCATCCAGCACCAATATCGATATGGATCAAACCAGAACCATTTACATTTGGGATTCTACCTGTAAATTCACCACCAAAACTGGCACTAAAGGTTTACATCTGATTAAAACAGAACTACAATGAAACTGACCTTGTGTTTTGTAGTTTTTGAAGAAAATCGTTCCATACGCAATCAAGAAAAAAGAGTTGGGATTCCCAAAAATGAAGTAAATATTTTTAAAAATATAATTTTATAAATTTATAATTAAAATTTTAATTTTTACAGATATTCTGTATGGAAACACATTGCTTGTGTGAAACTGCAGCTTCCTGAGGACTTGGCATGGCTGTAATTAATTTACGGTAGGAAATAATACACGCTAATTTTTTTTAAATATAATATTTAAAGGTATTTTGCAACATACCATTCCCTAACTAAAATACGTGCTCAAGAACGAATTTCGTGGGATATCGAGTTCAGCAAGTCAAACGCGAGCGAAAGAGGTCTTTTTAAAATTCACTTATTAAAATTAACAACAACAAAATTTCAAATTTTCTTAGAAATCCTGAAAAGTGGCAGCAAAGTCGACACTTTAAAGTTTGTCTTACTCTTGCTGATCCAAATGATCAATAAAACAAACATTCGCTCATCTTCACTTTCATCACTTTCAATCGAAGAGTAGGTAACTCACAACTTCAAAACAACTCTAATTATTAAATAAATTTATCAACTAAAGATGGCCAAGTTGCAAGAGTTCGGAATCAGATTCGAAGAGAGACCGAAAGCAGCTAACCGAACGACGCTACTTGCCCTTTATTTCAAACCACTTAGAAGAAATGTTAGAATTAATTTCTCTGGCAAGCAACATAAGCTGCGATAACCAAACCATTATATCGGCAGACAGCCTCGTTGCATTGGATTTCATCTTGGAAGGCTCGTGTTGCAATCAAACGTATTTTTATTTCACATTTTTAAATTCATTTACTAAATTTTTTGCATTTCTTAGTTCTGTTTGCCCAGTCACCGAATTAATCAGCAAACATCGTTCTGTTTGTGGCTACATACCACAAGATCACGCTTTTTTCATACGACCCTTGATTTCCTGGTTACGAACGCGACTTACAACTAACCCTTTCAGTATTTCAATATGTCTCTCTACCGGTCGTAGTTTATCTTGGCCTTCAAGTGAGTGAAATAAAATTCTAAATCATAACAAATTTTTAAAAAATTTTGTAAAGATAATTTTGAAGATACCGGTACTAAACAAAATAATCAGCAAGGGAGAACGTCAACAAATATCCTATTTGCACCTAAAGGGTCTTTAAAATCATTTAAAAAATAAATTTGAGATTTAAAAATGTTTGATTTTAGGAGAACTGTGGTTGTCATATCGAAATTAAACGACGACACCCTGTTCAGGGACCCTGATGTTCTCTACGGAGCTTATGTTCAAATCATTCAATGCCGACAGTCGTATATTTATTTGTTATCAGCAATGAAGTTAGTAAATAATAATTTTTTTTATATAAAATTATTAATTAATGTAATGTGTTGATCTTAGGTGCGTTGCAGTTTATAAATGCTGCAACTGTACGATTGTTCTCGGTCCGACATCGATCTGCGTCAATGTCCAAAAGTGTAAAAATGTCACAATTATATCTGTTTCGAGACAACTCTGGATCAGGTAAAAAAATATATTAATTAATAAGTGATTACTTTATGAAAATTTCGCACAGTGATACGACTGAATCACATTTTTACTCATTGGTTGCAACGAGACCGTTGATGAATGGAAATAAGAACGACGCCTTATTCCTTGCACCGTACCACACAACCTACTGTCATCTCGAAAACCAGATGGCCGAAGCCGGAATTTCAGCGGAAATGAACTGCTGGAATGAGCCACTGAGTCTTGCTTATGATTGCACGATCGAAAACTCAAAAACGTGGCAAATTTTATCAACAGAGTCGTTTCACCGTTTCTCAATTCCCTTCGAAATACCGGGAATAAAACCAGTTAAAGAAAAAAAATTTAATACTAATTTCAAAATAATAATAAACATTTTTTCTAGAAAATGGTTACTGAAATTCCCGAACCCTATAAGTCGTGTCTGATAAATCGAAAAAATTATTTCCAGACGTGGCAAAATCAAGTCGACAAATTGACGCTGGAACAACAGCAAAAGTTGAAAAAGTTGATGGAAATTCGATTTAAGGTATAAATAAATTTCGAAAAAAATAAAAAATTTAATCACTTTGACTTTGATTTTTTTTTATTTTTTTCAGAATTGGTTGGTCGAGACCGGTTATCAACACGAGATTGACTGTTTATGCGCTCTCGCGAGTAAATCGTATAATGTAAATAAATAATATGAATTTATGTGTGAAGTTGTACTTGTAGTTAAAGTTAATAAATTTGTTTGTTGAGCACTGCTAATTTGCACAAGTCTGAGAATGTTTCGATGAGTAAAAATAAAAAGTCGTTTTTCACCGGAAGCCGCGAAAGTGTCTTTAGCATCCCTTCTGACATATCTAACAGTTCCTTTTCGTCTTCGTAGTTAAAATCAGCTAAAAAAAATAAAAAAATAATTGATAGTTTGTTTTAATTAACTACAAAATTGGCTTTACCCGTGTATGTAGGTGATAAATTCCCACAAATTGTGTATTGGGAAACGCAAACGCGACCTAGTTGTATGAAAAGAGTTGTGATGTCTTCGCATAATGGCGGAAATGCACGAGCAAGACGAACTAATGCCGGTAAAGTTTGATAGAAAAATTGACTTCGTTTTTCACTGGATAAAACTAAAATTTCAATTTTTTACATTTTATTTTGTTAAACTTGAATTTCAATTATTATATTATGTTTTTACCTCCGAGTAAAGTCGACATTACGTTGACGGCGAGTCTAGCTATGCTTAATGATTTCGGCATTGCGTATTGAAGCGATATGTGTGAGATGAGTAAAATTGAAAAAATCTGTAAAAAAAAAATAATTATTAAATAATTCTTAATTTAATAAATCAATTTTTGATTTCCTCACTTGTTTTTCTAATTGCGGTTGTGACAGCAATTCCGGTATGAAATCCATGCAAATATGCATCGATGGAATTCCCATTACTGTAACGCTTAATAATTCAGACGGATAACCCTAGAAAAATTAAAAAATTACGAATTTCAATTTTCGAAAAGCAAAAAATAATTTTAAAAATTACTTGAAAATGAACCAATTTCGCTAAATTCGGGTCTGCAATAAACGCTTGATGTAAATGTGAACATATTAACGTCTGAACTTCACGAAGACACGACGATGTATTTTCATCTTTCTATCAAAACAAAAAAATTCAACTTTTACACTCAAAAACCCAAAACTTTTTACAATATAAAACCTTTTCTTCATCTGTTGGAAGCATGCATTCCAACAAAATTTGACACCCAGCGCTATCTTGCGCCAAAACCAGAGCAGTCCGAAGTTCCTCCCGCTCAGCATCGCTGGTCATCTGTCCACTCCTCTCCAACATCGGATGATCCAACAAATGCCGCTGTAGATGGGATCGTGAAGCAGCCAAAAAGCCGCGCAGCATGTGAAGAGTGATATCCAACAATGGCGCACATCTGAACACCCTTTCGTCACATCTGAGAATCTGCAGCGGGTCGAGAATGATATCGTCTTGGGTCAGAGGTTTTAGCTTGATGATCGGGAACGAATTGACCCGAAGTGCATTAACAGTCATGCACCACAAACGACCGGGGAAAACAGTGTTTAGCTTCAACCACACGTTGCGACACATTTCCATAATCTGTAAAAAAAAATAATTTTTCAAACTATTTTTCCAGTGAATTCATTTTACTCACTTGTCTCGGCACTTCTGGTTCAAGTAAATAAACAAACTGCTGCACGAAATGACTCGCAAAAGGCCATAACTGTTTCGGAGTGAGAGACAACAGTTTCTCCAACGCCAAAACGCATTTTCCTGGACAATTTCGACACGTTGCAAAAGCTAAAAAATTAAATTAAAAAAATTAAAAATAGAAACAAAATTTAATAACTGAAATTACACCTTCTTGTAACGATTCTCTGGTACACCGAAACCGATTAGCCACCGCATTCCCATTCCCTCCTTCGTGTCGTAAAACACCATCGGGACTCTTCTCAATCTGCTGAGTCTCATCGTACAACCAATCTTCGATGAGACACAAATGCGGGTAATGTGTAATTAGAAGTTTCAACAAGGACGAAAAAAGCCCCGCGAATTGATGTTGTTGTTTGTGCGCTTGTTGAATGAGATATTTAAGCGGTAAATCCGCCATGAAATTCGGACTGAATTTCTTAACCTTTCGATTCGCAGCCATTATGCTTTTCATATTCGATAACCTGGTGTCTTCATATAACAACACGTAGTATAAAAGCAGCAACTGCGGCGTCGTGGATCCCAAACTAGGATTAGCCGAACCGCTAAAATAAATTTAAAATGATAAAAAAAATTTATAAAACTCGTTAAATTATCTATTAATCACCCCAAACTCGATTCTTCGTCCGTTTCCATCGCATCCGGGAGTGAGTTATGCGAAGAAACAGCCGTGAAGATCGAGTTATGAAAGACAGCTAAAATTTCTTCCTCAGAAATCGGTTCGTTGGTCGCGTCCGGTTGGCCTTTGGCGCCCGGAACGATGATCGAGTTGACGTAGACTTCGATGAGTGGTGGGAGAACGGGATGTAGCGGGGGTTCCGAGTTGCAAATCTGTCTGTAGATCCAATCCTTGATTGGAACTCGGTGTTTGCTGAATGCCCGGCTTCGTAGGAGTTGGTGGATGCAGTGGACGGGGAGGAAACCCGATATGTTGGCGGTGAGTTTCGGGGTGACGGGTACTTTGACCGCGTGAGCCGTCACGACTTGCTCGGTGAAGATCTCCTGAGTGAAAAGGCTTTTCATGTGCGCCGTGTTGTTAGGTCTGATGGGGATTTTCATGCCGAGGGTGGAGCACACGAGGTCTGAGATGGCGTCGGTCTGGTTGCTGTGGAAGTGGATGGCGATGAGAAGCAGCATTTCGCCGAAGGATGCAGCGACGCCACTGGCACTAAAATAAAATTTAAATTTAATAAAATTTTTAATTAAAATTTCCAAAAATTAAAAATCATCACCTTTCAAAAGATGCTTCTTCCCGCACTAGCCAATGTATCCATTCCACCGCTTGTTTCTCCAACTCTGGTGTACCGATTAGTGGTGGACAAGCGATGAGCATTGATAGGGATAACGAAACAAATCTAACGCCGACCGGACTCGGTGGTGGATGAGAAACAACAATTTGAAGTAACAAATTTATTTCTTGATCATTGAATCTGAAAAAAGGAAGAGACGAAAAATTAAAATCGAACAGAATTATTAATTATATTAATTATTAAAAACTGATTTACTTTAATGCTGCGATTCCCTTAAGTGCACAATATAATTTAAGCAAAGCACATGCCTCGATGACTTTACTCTCCTTCATAACTCCTTTCTCCACGTTTGACAAAATATTATTCAAACGCCGAAGCAATTCAGCTCGGAGAAAAAACAACATGGACTTATCACGTTTTTTCTATAAATAAAAAAAATCATCAATTAATTAGTTATTTGCTAAAATAAATTCAAATTTTTATTTTTAAATACTTTTTGTCCACTTCTCACAAACTGCGCAAACCACAGACGAACACTTGAATCACTGCCCAACAAAAGTCCACTGATAAATGCAACCAAGTCACCCAAAACAGATGACGAATCTCCATCGATGTTTTCAGGTCGATTGCAGTAGTCCAACGTGAGTGCAACAGCCAATCCCGGCATTCTGCAGTGCTCAACCTAAATTAAAAATAAACATAACAAAATATTTTTTAAAAATTTAATTAATTTCTCACCGTTTTACTTCTGATGACCAACGCCTGTTTAGGGTTCATTTGGCACAGCATTCTTAAAGTTTTCATCCGAATTTTTCCACCTTCACTATCCTCATCTTGTTTTTCCCCGTTTACAATAAGCGCACAACAAACTAAAAAAAAAATACAAATTCAATTAAAATCTATCATTTAAACCCCTTAAAATTATTTCACCTTCTTTAAAACAATCAGGCGTATTGGCAACGAGACAACAAATAAACCACGGACCAAAAGAAACGTGTAAAAGCGCCTCAGCAACTTCGTGGACGGGTAATAAAACGGGTAACTCGGCTTGAGCTATGCACAAAACATCAGCAACTTCTTCCATATAAACTTCATTATCGAACAACTCAGAAGGTTTTTTGTAGAATTCGTGACGCGAATCTCGAATCTAAAAAATTAAAACAATTTAAAGAACTCAATAAAGACAACAAAAAAATTATTTCTACGACGTACTTGAGCCATTATATACAAAAGTTGACTCAATAACAAACGAAGTCTCCGCGCTGCGTCGCTTCGCTCAAATTCAAGCGCTAAACCGTCTTGTAATGATTGAACTAAGATGCTTTCGTTCTGATGACTTCCAATTTTCTGCCTGTGTAGAATTGTAAAAATAAATAAAGTAATTCCACTAATTGTTTACATTTGTAGTTTGTACCTGAGTTGTTGTTCTTTTTTCACGTCAACTTCCAAGGAGTGGAAATCAATTGAAAGTAGGGCTACGACTGCGTTGACTAATTCGATTCCTGATAATATTTTCAGGATGATTTTCTTCATTTCTGCCCATTGCCGGCTTTGATCTGTTGGTGTAATTAGCGACATGCGGACTAAACATGGTAATAAAGGACGAATTTCCTCTTCTGGTAATTCGGACAGTTCTTCGATGTCCACTCTTTGAATCGCTGCGAATACTCGCGGTGATACTGGTATTGTTGGTTCCATTTTTTGATTATAACATTGTAACTTAAATGTACTTGTACAGTTCAATTATGTGCTGCCGCAGCTGTCGTTTAAATCAAGGTTGAGACGGGAGGCGTATT
>JAQFZP010002065.1:0-15334 GCA_034695745.1 Geophilus truncorum | reverse complement strand
CATGGTCCATCAACAGTTCCCTGGCGGCAATATTGGAGTTTAATTGTAGTTTGGTCAGCATCGATGCATCTTTCTCCAACTCCCAGTTGACCTTCAGCGTTTAATCGAAATAACTAAAAATTTAAAAATAAAATTTAAAAAATTTAAAATTTAAAAGTCAACTGAATTGGTTTATTATTAAATATAAATCTACTCATCACAAACAATTAATCGTCGCCAAATAATTTTAAGACGATTATATAATTACTATTTGTAATGTGTAGATTTACATTTACCTATAAATAATAAACCACTTCAGTTTATTTCTAATTCTATTGCAACTACCTGATTACTTCCCAATCCATGACAGTGAGAAGCACCGACAGTTTTCGGTGGAGCACTTCCCATAGTATCCATGCAATCTTTCGTCACCGAATGACGCAGCTAGAGAAGAAACAGGCAAGAAATGTGTTAGAAAAAGGTTTAAAAATTATTAATAAGCACCAATTGGTAGATATAGACATTCAAAACAAGCAGTTGCAATAGATTTCAAATTTCCCACTCTTTACCTGATCTTCGCAACCGTCGTCAACGTCACACTGACATTGCATAACCGCAATGTCTTTCGGGAGATCTGATTCGAGGTTTGATAAAACGTCCAAACACAACGACGCCGTTAAAGCACGAAGCTAAATTCAATATTTGCATTTTTAACTACCAATTGGCACCCAAAAATTTTAAATTTTTTGTTGATTTTTTGGTGTTTTGACTCACCTCACCCCAATGTACGTTCGGGGGTAACTTAGGAAATCCGACCAGCACGTCGAAAGCGACGTTTTTTATGAACCAATCGAAACCCTTGCATTTGAGTTTTTCCCGCAGTTGGAGTTGGTCTCTGATGTCCCCCGCATCTAAAAATTGAGCTAGTGGCTCGCGAGTGTAAAAATATTCTTTGTACTCATCCATCCACACTTCCACAACACGTTTGTAATTCTGAAATAACAATTACTTTTAAAGTTCAGGTCACATAACCTATAAAAAAATTATTTTTAAATTTATTTATTTATTTTTACCAATGTGATCAAAGGTCCTTTTTTCTTCTTGGCCAAGTTCCCGAAGTTATAAGGCATAAAACCCCGATAAACATGTCCAACCCGTGAGCATGGAACCCATAATATGCTACCCCCACATTGCCAAATCTGAAAATAATTTCATAAATTAAAATAACATTTTTTCAATTTTTTTATCTATTAAAAACTTAACCTTAAATGATAATTCAAAGTTTTCACCGCCCCAAACGAGTAAACCTGGATCATAAGCGCCTAATTCTAGAAAATAATCACGATTCATCGCGAACAAACCTCCAGCATGTGTAGGAGACCTAAAAAATGAATTAAAAAAAATTAAAAAATAAATTTTTAAAACTTTTAAAAACTTTTAAAAATCACCGATAGGGTTCGCTATTATGTTCTCTTCTATCTTCCTCCTCTTGCGGTATTTTTGTTTCTTTATACAGCATTCCCCATTCAAATATCCCTCTGAAATGCTTCGGACCTGAATAAACAGGTCGATATTCCAATGTGTCTTTATCAACGCCATCTATTACCGGAACAGTCATAACAGTCCTGTAAACATTTAAAAAAAAATATTAAAATTGGACTTTCAATTTTTTCTATTTTTTAACTTGCCTATCGAGGTAAATGGGAGTGAGCAAAGGCGGTAACCAATTTGTGTTGACTTCGCAATGTGCATCTAAAAATAAAATCACTTCTCCTTTGGCGTGTAAAGCGCCATTTGAGCGAGTTCTGATCAATCCTTCGCGTTCTTTGTTCCTTATTAACCGAACTTTGCCGTTGAATTGTCTAATGTAGTCTTCTAATGGTCCTTTTAGATGTTCTGAAAAATAAAAATAAAATTTTTTTTGTTATAAATGTGTTCAAATATAATTTTTTTTTAAATAATTTTTTACCTTTTTCACTAAAATCGTCGACTAATAAAACTTCTTCTAGAAATTCCGGTGGTGACCGGTTGATGACCGTGTGAACCGTTCTAAGTAAAGGTGACCAGCCTTCGTTGTGAAAGACAATGATGACGCTTGTTTTTGGGAGATTAGTGGGGTAATCCCAATGTAAACATCTGAAAAAATGGTAAAAATTGGTTAAAAAAAAAATTATTTTAATTTTCAAAAAATTCCAATTTAAAGTCTATTAATTAGAAAAGAAAGAAATTCTAAAATTCTTTTTTTATATTTATTTTTTAAAATTTTGGAAAAATTTCAGCCATTTTTTATAATTTATTCGAAATTCATCAAAAATGAGGATGCTTGATTTATATAAGCTTTGTACAATGGCGTTTCAGATTTTAAAATTTAATACTATATTTCCTCAACTTTCACTTATTTATATTTTATATTTTTATATTTTGCACAAAATTTACAAAAAACAATTCCAAATTTGGAGTTTCATCTTCATCTCTAATTCAATTAATTTAAAAAATAGTCAAATTTTAATAATAATAATATTAATAAAAATAATTCAAATGCTACTAAACATTTTCAATTTTAATTTTTTTCACTAATTCACAATTTTTAGAACCACCCTTCGTCAAAACCTTTCAAAAACTTACTCTTTAATTCTCAAATCAGGAATGCTTCTATTCATGGAAATCTCATCACTCGCAATCACATTAATGCCAAACTCCATCATTCCTTGATCGACTTCATTTTTCTTATCCGCGCTTGCGTAATGCGCTTTCCCTTCTTCTCCAGGTCCAATTCTTCTCTTCACATACTTCGGCTCAAAGTTCCCCATTCTCGAACCCGTGTAAACGGCTCCTTTCTTCTCATTGTGCAACGCCTGCTCCTAAAACCAACCAAAAAAAAAAAAAAATTAACTCAAAAAAAAAAAAAAAAAAATTAACTCAAGGGGTGGTCCCGTCGTTCGTTTTCGTTAATTTACGATCACAACCATTGATATTTATGGACAGCCGCGAACTCAAGTTTATAGGAAGAAATTTTGCCACAGAATTCCACAGATACTTGGCATGAACGCAGACAAACTCAGTATTAGTTATCTCAATGTTTGTCACATGCTGTCAGTAAATAATTTTTGTGATTTTATAAATTAACATTTTTTATTTTCATGTGACAATTCCTGCCTCGAATGGACGCAAGGTCGAGTCACAAATCACGATTTAGGTGCATGAAATGTAAAAATATCTTAAAATTTAGTAGTCTTAACTCATTTTTAATTTTCATAATATTTCAAACTTCAAATATTTCAATAAAAAATATTTTTTTTATGAGATAACTTCAAATTGCCTTCAGAACCACAGATTTCAGCTGCAACAAAAGTGATTTAATTTTTGCTTGGTTACCCTTGCATTATACCTGTTTTTCAGCCTTTATTCGGTCTTTTGCTTGTCCTTCCTGACCTCTGGGTTTGGATAAAAAGAAAGGAACAGCACAGATGATTACAAGCAGCACTAAGCATACTTTCAGTATAAATCTCCTTTTCATTAAAAACCTCTTTGACATAAGTAACTGAAAAAGTAAAAATAAAAAATATTTTATGGAATTATTTGTTGTTTTATCACCATTAACTCCCACACCAACATCATTTCACGAACATTGACCTCAATTTCCTTTCACGTAATGAGTGAAAGGTGGTTTAAGGTTGTAAATGGTAATGTTTTGATTTTTTTAACCTTTTGCAATGGTTATTCGTGAGTTATGAAAGTAATGATTCTTTTTTTTTTTAAGTGTTAGGTCATGTTTTAGCCCTTTTTGTTAATTTTTGATGGATTTTTCAATGAATTAACGTCGGTTTTCATATTTTCGTGTGTGTTTTAATACGTACCATCGTTCCTTGTATAATTTTCCCTTTTTAAAAACTTTTTACATCATGAATGAAGTTTTTATACCGCATCCCGAGCTTGTAAACGTCAACGTGTAAACAATCGCCACAACGCAGGAAATGGCTACCTGCAAAATGCGCTACCTGCCGGCAAACTCGAGCACTTCCAATCGTCTGCTTTAGAAATTTGATGTGTTGTGACATCAATAAACGCCAAAATACCTCTTAAAGCATTTTACTAACAACAAAAAACCTAATTTTAATTTAAAAGCAATAATTTATCACTTATAAAACCTCATTTCCATAAATTTGAGTTTTATTACGTCACTTCCGGCCGTCTGCTCTACGGAGGTCACAAACTTAAGCATAAAAAATTAACAAAATAACAAATAATTCTAATTTAAAAAATATTTTTTTAAGAAAAGACTTATATAAAATTTATTTTATAAACAAAACATTTTTTTTTTAATTTTCTTTTACCCTACGCCATTTTGATTGCATCTTGATAATCGCGACTCTGACGTAATTATCCACATGCTGTCTGAGTTAAAGTGTGGGAATTCGACGAATGTACACATGTCTTGTCGTTCGACCGCTTGGAATGCGAATTCCGCACGTTTGTTGGGGTATTAAAAAACGCGCACAAATTCTACGCATCCAAACAGTCTTTTCAAAACAAATTGGTAACATACTTTGCGAGTTGTAAATCAGATTAAAAATAAACCACACGTGTATTTATTTACCTCTAAGTAAGTAAATCACAATTTTAAAACAAATTAAGATAAATAATAAAAATATAAGATTACATCATCTAGGCCTAGAATGGCATTTATGAGCTGCACTATATATTCCACCAATCACAAAACAGTAACCAATAATAACAGGTTTCTATTGGTTTCATAGTTCCACATTTCAACACTAGATGGCAAAATGATGAATGATGTTCATCACTTGTATATTTTAGAAGTTTGTAAAAGTCATTTTGTTTTTTTTTATAGTAAATTCAAGAATGGATAAAGGGTGACATGACCCTTTATCCATTCTTGGTAAATTGTTGTTTTCGTCATCAAAATTTCAAAGTTGTTATACAACGTAAAAAAATTTAGACGATTGGATAAAACAACAAAATGTAAAAAAATGACTTTCGTCTATAATTAATGAGATTTCCACTGTTCCTATCTACTTTCCAACGAAACCACAACCAAGAAAGCATCAGATGAGTTTAACTCTAATAATAGTTACAATCCATAATGCATCAATCATTCAAATAAATAAAATTAAAAATTTTGTAAAACAAAATACATCCAAATCAAATAAATTACACCTACAGTATATCTGCACAACAATATACAAAAACACTCCGAAAAGTGCACAAAATCCATTAATATCATCACTCAATTCCCAGAATAATGCAACACTGGAAAATAACTCGCACTTCCGGTCACAGTACCACCACCACTCGCCATATTCCATCCAACACCTTGTCCACTCGCATTGACCACAGTGTCCACAACAGGCACGTAAGGCGCAAACCCCTGATTCACCTTCGCGCCTGCCATTGAGTACATCCACGCCGAATCAACAAAACGAGATTTCGCGGGATCTGACCACGAGAAAGCCGCCGACTGACATCCTGGACAAGCACATTGTTGAAAATACTGAAAATCCGTGCTATTCCCATATCCGGTCTGCCAAGTCAGTTGCGGGAAATCAAGCGGCGGCGGCGGCGGAGGTTGCTTCGGCACGTTCGGCTCCTGCCAAAACGACGCCGGCAAACGGCGCTGACGGAGCGGGATGCCGCGAAGTCCGTCGTCGGCGGGCCGATCGGGATGCGCGGGGTCCGGCACGAATTGCGCGTAGTGCGCCGTCGGGATCATGGCTGTGTTTTGGCGCGGCGCACGTGTGGAAGGGCTTTTCGGGGCGGAGTTTGGTGCGTGGCGCGTGACATGTGATGGGGACGCAAATTCCAACAGCGCTTTAGGGCTGAAAGATGGCCTGTCACGGCTCGAAAAGCCGACAAGAAAGACAGGCGCGCGTGGAACGTGCATCTGTGGCTTGTGTCGGGAGCGCGCCGCGCGGTTTACGAGATGCGCGCGGAATGCGGCCTGTCAGATCGCGAGACGGAGCAGCGAATTGCTCGAATCGTTCTATGGTCGCAGTAATTTCAGCAATCCTTGCCTCGTCTGACACGGGTTGCGTTTGACAGTGTTTGGTTGCTTAAATAAAAAGAGGGAAAAGATGGAGGGTGCGGGGAAAATCAATTACGACACGGTCTTGATGTTGTTGTTTTTTTAATTTTTTTTTTTTTGGGAGGGTTTATTTTTGCTTGTTGTTTTGTTGAATAAAATCGTTAAATCGTATAGGTAAATATTTTGTTTTTTACTCAATGTTTGTTTGATGTTGATGGTTTGTATAGATTGTAGTGTTTGCGGATGATTAATGTGTTTGTTTTATGTAATTTAATGATCGATGATGTTGGGTGGATAGTTGTGGGTTTTTCCGCTGTGGTAGAGTGGCGCTAATGTCGGTAAAGGGTGTGAAATGACTATAATTAAAAATATAGTGAAAATTGTCATAGACTTAACGTTTTAAATCAATTTATTATTTTTTTATGCGGAATTATACTTTCATTCATGTTAAATGACTATCTATAGTGTACATTAGGACATGCTAACTACAGGTTAGTTTAGTTTAGTTCCCGCTTTTGCCGCTGAGATGACGTGACGTTGACAATTGTAAAAGGTTGACAACGACTTTACAAAAATCTAAAATTAAAATATAAAATTAAAAAAAAACATATTTTTGCTTTATAACAAACTATTATTTCACTCCCGATTTCACTGGAAGTTACATTTATGACGTCATTTAATAATTTTATTCTTATAACCTCAAAATATCATTAATTCCCCATCATTTATTACCTTCTACACACAAATTACTCGTTTAAACAACATCAAAAGATAATATATCGATCCCAAAAACAATTCTCTCTTTCGGTCTCTTTCCATCATCCAGCGCCACGCTCCAGCGGCGAAACTTTGAACTAACCTCAAAAATAAAAATCACGACTTATAACAACAAAATCTTTTTACAGTAAATACAAAACTCAATAAAATAACTAACAAAAATAGTTATAATCTCTAATTAACGAGTCTAAACCTAATTTTCTTTAAAAAAAAAAAAAATCTATTTAACGAGTCAAAAAATCCAAAATAATTTATTTACTACGCAAAACAACGCATCCTTTCTAGGCCTATTCATTGCCCCATTAATTTTTTTACACTTCCATTAACCGAAGACAGAAGAGCTATTTTCTGTACGACCAACAGCGATTTGTCATTGTGCGATAAATTAAGCAGACGTGCGAAAGAAGAAAAGCGGCTGACACTAGCCTAAACGTGCACCAATTAACGATGTTTTGAATTCGCTGTTAACGAAAAAAAATGCCGGGAACTACAAGAGGAAAGATTGCCGGGTCTTTGCCAACTTGCTGACATTGTAACTCAAGATGCGGCGTTACGGGCAATCAGTTTCGAAACTGATGAACGAAGTGTTAGAGTGTCGCAATCTGGTGATCAAATTGCGAAGCTATTTATAAGTGGTTTGAATGTGTTTGAAGAGTTTTGTCTGAGTTTTAGTTTTTTTGACACCTGGTGTTGAAATTTGGTATAAGAAAAGTTTTTGTTTGAAATGTTTTTTTCAGATGAATGATATTTTGCAGAATTTCACCGATTTTTGACCGATTTTTTTTAGAATTTATTTCGAGGTTTTCTAGTTTTAATCGAATTTTTACCAATTTTCCAAGATGTTTTGTCACTCGAAATTTTAATATTAATACTTCGAATAATCATTAATAGATGGCGCCACCATCTAAGAAGCAAATTTTAAAATTTTAAAACAACAATGTCTGTACAGTAATTGATCGATTCGACGTTTGGCAGCGCTACAGCTATGCAATTCCCAATTACAAAACAATCTACAATCCCATAAAGCAGTTCGAATTTAGCAATACAAGATCAAAGACCTTCGAAAACCAACCGTGGTTTATGTGACAGAAACAAATCCCTCGAACAAGCAACAGCTGGGCGGTCTTTCATCTCAATCGCAATCATTACTCAAAACGAGCGTCAGATGGCGCGCGGCCAAAATCACTTTTTCTATACACAGAAAGAAGCAATTTATTTATTAACTCGTTTCCAACAGGCAACAAACCATCGAATTCGATGAGCGATTAGCGGAAAACAAGTGAATCAGTCATCACGAGCTGAAAGGCGACATCTATTATCAGCTTATCAAACTGCAACAGCTGTTAGCAGAATGGGAGAAATTCATGTAATTATTTTCAAATTGCGACATTATAATTGCCTCGTTTGAACCCAGAGTCGACGTCTAAACGGCCAGCGTGTGTAATTACTATTGATTCAATTTTCCGTCGTCAGTCGATAACTCCCACTCCCACTACTACCCCTTTTTCGCTTGTTTATAAGTCAACTCCGCCCTCTATTGTGAGATCCGCGAAACATCAAAAAACAAAACTAAAAAATTTACTTCAAAACAAAAAAATAAAAAAGTCAAAACGTAAATAATTAACGAAATCTAAACGATTTTATTTACTTATTTATAGTTTTTAAGCGAATTCCGCCATCTATCGAGCGAAACTTCAAGTCCAATTTATAAAAAAGGAATTCAGTTTTTGTAATTTTCGCTTAAAAAATTAAATACATTTAAGCCTAAATCAACTGCTATGACTCCACTAAGCAAAAATTCTGGAACATACATCATACTAAAAAACACAAAAATTAACATACTTAACCCTAAATCAAAATTTAACCGACCAGCGCCATCTATCGACAAACCCCAAAACTTCCAACAAGAAAAATTCAACTTTTCCGAACTTTTCAAAATTTAAATTAAAAAAAAAACAACACAAAATTAAAACCTTACATACAAACAAACTGCAAGTTAATTAAAAATAAAATAACGATTTAGTTTTTCTAGGCTTATTTACTCAAGTTTTTGAAAGGATGTAATTTAGTGTGTGTAACGTGATGCAAAAATAAAAGAACAACATTGACCTGTATTCTAATTTAAAGAGTGTGTAATTACATTTTTTATACGATGCTTTGTGGTTTCCACTGTGGGTGTTTTTCCCCTTCAATTTCTATTTTTTTCTCGCTAACATTAGGAAGTCAATAGTGATAAAATTATTCGCTGATAACTTTGTTGCATGTTGGCAGCCCCTAACTTTTTTTTGTTTCGCTTGAAAACATGTGACGTGTAAATCGATGGCTTCATTTTTCATTGACTCTGCATTTACATGCAATATTAATACTAATTCTTGTTCAATCTAAAGTGAACTGTGACTAACAACAGTTCTGCTCTGTTTTGTTATTGAAAGAAAGTCATTTATTAATCATCGGAACAAACCATTAATTTCCTCACCAATTGTAGCAATATAAATAAAAATAAATAAGAAAATGGTTCGTTCGGTGTAAATGATTTTATGGGGGTTTATTGTATTTTTGTAAAAGTTTTGAAACCCATTGTTTATAGGGCAGTGAAAGGAGCATCAAAAAATGCGGGAATATTTTTTTTTAATTTAATGTTGAAAAGCTGAAAATAAATGTTTTTAATACTTGTAGCAGCGCCGTGGTGGTAAAAATCAAAACTATTAAGTAAACTGATTCATTTTTTAGATAATAATTAAAATATTTTATAAAATTTACTTAAAATGTTTGTTTTGAGGTTATTTCAAGTAATTTTAGTTACCAGCACCATCGGTGAGTAAAATCAGACCTAAAAAAAACCCCTCAAAACACGTTATATAAAAGACAACAAACATCAAGTGAACTGAACTGTTTTATTATTAAATATGAATTTACTCATCACAAACAATAATTAATCGTCGCCAAATGATTTTCAGATAAGTTAAAATTTGTGAAAACCGATCGCGAAAAATGAATGTCAAAAGAAAAATGGATTATGGGAGCTGCCGCGATTTACAACGTCACGATGTTTGCTGCCCCTGTAACGGGAATTGCCTGCAATACTTTCGACTTATCCAGGACCAGGATTTAGTCCCGAAATTCTCTCGAGCAAATTTTCCGTAAGTCACAAACTCAGATTTCCCAGAATCCATTTTTCTTTTCACATTAACTGTCAGCAAACTTTTTTTTTTTTTTTTTTACAAAATTTAAAGTGTCAAAAAAAACTATTTAATGACGATTAATTACGGTTTGTGATGTGTAGATTCACATTTAATAATAAAGCAGTTCATTCACTTGACTTTTTTACGGTAAAATGTTTTAGTAAACATCGACAATTAAAGACCAAATCAAACATGGCGAGCAGATGACACAAACGGCTAAAACCACAATATGACATCAATTATCCAATTATCACATACCGGTACCTAAGTCCATGTGTTACAAAATAATCCCACCTTGACCTTTAAAGAAAACCAAGTTTACAAAGAAAAGGGCAATAACCCCAATTATCAGCAAAACCTCAAAATTTAAAATGACTCACCAAAAATAAAAAAAATAAAAAAATAAAAATAAAAAATTTCAAAATTACATTACAACGCAATGCGGCATTTTTTGTTTATTCCCATTACTTATTAATATATTTATTCTTTTCGCATTAAAAAGAGGGAAAACGGGACATATCGTGAGAAAAAGCATTGTATCAGGACTTGCCATCAACAGACGCAAACCCACGCAAGTATTTTGTGGCCGGAAGTGGCGTTCAGGGCTCCTTTATTAGCGTGAGTGTTGAGGCAAACCAATTTTCACGCACGGCATTATTTGTCAACTTATTTTCAATAACAAAAAAAAAAAAAAAAAAAAAAAAGAAAAAAAGCCGCACATTGCAAATAGGCGGGTTGTTGTTATTGACGCATGTTTGTTGGTCGTGTGCAAGCTGAAAAGTAATTACAGCATATCGGGTTGATTTGATAGGAATTATTAGGCCTAAAATGCATAATGAATGTCATTGTTTTGATGGGAAAAGGCATAAAATGTTGATTTGCATTTAAATTAATGACGATGCGTGATGAAGCAGGATATTTTTTTGTTATGTTTATTATCTGTTTTAAGCCCCAAATTTTATTTTTTGATATGGTTTTTATTTTTCTGATTGAAATTCCGTTGAAAAAGTCATTAGTGTTTTCTACAGTCGAACCTCGTTATAAAAAAAAGTAATCCATTTTTGCATTTAATTGAAAATTTCGTTGTAACGAACTGTGTTATTATGAAGGTAAATTTCGAGGTTTTCGGAATCGGAAGTTTGTTTATAACGAAATTTAGCTGAAATACACCATTACGTAACGTAATAAACAAATTCCATTGCGTAACGTAATTAATGTAACATTAACGTTAAAAATTACGTAACAAACGTTAACACGATGTTTAATTCGCTATTTTAATAATGAAAATCTAAAACTCGTTAAAACAAACGAATTTTTCTGTCTTCTGAGTTTCGTTATAACGGGATTTAACTTTATTTTTGATTATACCGTAACTCAAATGTTAATTTACAGTATCCTTACTTACCTAAAATTCCTCTACCGAATTGTTATATACCGTACGTAAAATTTAGGTGATGATTCTTTCAATTTCGTTCATTTCCGCGTGGCCAGTGACCAGTGGTCAGTTGTGAGTCAAAGGTCACACATGCAACCCTTTTTCACCCTTTGATGTCTCGAAATCTTTTGAGTTGAGTCCCCAAGGTCCCTGAGGGAACATTTCAAGCTGGTCGTTCACCTTATACCTTCAAAGTTCATCTTTGTCAACCCCTTGGACAATCCTTTGAGACCGCATCTAACAATCATGCAAAAGTGGAGTTTGGGCTTCTGGGGTGAAACAGGCGCTCGACCCCTCCCTCCATGTCCCCAACCCTTAACCTCATGGTCAATGACCACTATTTACAAGTTGCAACGAGGAACGAGGAGATTGTAAAATTGGGCAAATTTAACCCTAATTTTGAGTTTTGGGTGTGTTTTAACAGTGACCTGAGAATTGTGAAACTTAACCCTAATGGCTAATTTCAATTTTTTAGGGTTTTTTTTAGGCCTAGAAAGTTGATTTTTGGGTAATTTCTGTTGGTTAAAAAGTCAAACTAAGCCTAATTGTAATTTAAAATAACTTAAAATGTGATTTTTTTTTTAAAGCCTAAATATTAAATTTCTTAAATTTTTTTTTTTATATTTTTGTTAAAAAATTTTTGTAAAAAAAAAAAATCTGTAAAAATAACTCACCAAAACCACATCTTTCATATATCTCACTTTATTTCTATTCACATCTTCCAACAACTAAAATATAAATAATCTATCTCAATATAACAAAAAATAAGCCTAATTTCAAATTTACAGTCATAATTCACATTTAAGATTTCATATTAAAAAAATCAAATTATTTACATTTACATTCAAAACCCAAACCCCCAAAACTACAATAAAAATAAATCTACAACAAAAAATCCTACAACAAAAAAATCAAGCACCATACAATACCAACAAAAAAAAATTGTCACACAAATTTTTTTGTAAATAAAATATGGCACCCAATAAAAACATTAAAAAATCCATAAAATAAAATAATTTCTAAAACACAAAAAATAATTTTGAGCAAAAAAACACCCCAAAAACCCCCAAATTCCATTAACTATTATACAACAAACACCTCAGTCTATTAGTTTCATTCTTCATCGTCGCAAGTTCCACTTTCAACCTGAGATTCTCCTGCTCCAAAAAGGCCGCTCTGATCGCAATTTCGTCTTCCTTCGCTCTCCTCGCATCTCTCGATCTCTTTGCAGCCTCGTTGTTCTTCCTCCGCCTCTCCCAGTACGCATCGTCCTTCAACTCGTCCGGCAACGTCCTCGGTTTCCTCTTTCCGGACCCGGACCCAACGTACGACATCGACGACGAGTGCGGCGACGAGTCCGGCGACAACGACGCCGTCGAATCTTCTTCTCTCTCCGCCCGCTTCTCATCCTCCATCCCGTCGATTTTCGGCGACGCTTTTTCCCGCTCCTTATCTTCCCTTTCTCTTTCTCTTTCCCTCAACACTTGACCAGCAGCACCAGAACTAACCATCAGAACGTTTTTTCGAAAGTCCGCGTATGCGTCGTCGTTTAGTAACAACCCTTGCTGAATGTCCATCGGCACGACTGGCGACGATAAGCCGCAATAACCGAGCGGGAGAGCCAAGGGGTCACGCGGGTAAGCTTTGAACGGCCGGATGTTCTTCGTCGGGGGTCTGCGGGTGTCCAAAAATGAGAAAGGTAGCTGCGGAAGGCCGCCCAAAATCCCGCCCGGTCGGAACGAGTCGTTCATGGTCAGCATCGGGTCAAGGAAATTGAAAGAATGCATGTTGAGCGGCATCTGCGGCGCCGGCGGAGGGCTGCGTTGACTCGGCCGGAAAAAACCCATCGTCAGCGGCGTGGTTTCGCTGACTCCCGGCGTCGACTCCGGCGGCCGATGGTGGAATTTCGGCGGCGGAGAGTGCGACGGTTGCGGCGGGTAAACGTGGACCCGTTTTTTAGAGAAATCCAGAGGTTGGTGCTGGTCGGTGGTGGGTGACCACCAGGTGACCGGTGCTTCGGCGTCGCTCGGCATTTTTTCAGTTGTTTGGTCACTTGTGTTTAGTTGTAGCGTGTGAACTGGTTCGAGTCACGTGTTGTGGTTGTGGATGTGGGGTGTGTAACGTTAGCGCGGGCATGCGCCATCTGACTGTCATTTTACATGAGCGTGTGGCATAATAAATACGGGGTCCAGATCGATTGGCTGACCGCTTTGCTTGACCAATCAGCTAGCGAGGCTGGGGAGATTTTGCTGGAATTTAGTGAGGGGTTGTCAGGTTTCGGGTGAAAGGGTGAGTGTTTTTATATATTTTTTTTGAAAATATTGTATTGTTGAAGTGTGTTTTTTTTTATTATGGTAATAATTAAAAAATGTTGTGTTGTAATAATTAATTTTTTTGTTTTTTTGCTTAAATTGTTAGTTATTGCTCAATTTGTCCACTAGGGATTTTAATTGTTGTTGTTGTTAAGATGATGATAACAATGTGATGATGTCATGTATAACTGGATAATCAGTTGACACATATTTAGACCATTGCAGTTTGTTTGGATGTAAGTGATTTGAGATTTGATTTGATTTGGTTTGACCTTTGACATAGTTGTGATTTCTCAAGTTTTCTTAACCTTCAATGTAGAGAAAGGAAATTGAAGGGTCAAGTGGGGGTTACATCAAAAATAGGGTTAAGAATGTGGGTTTTAGCATTTAGCACATGTAATGTAATCATAATCACTAATCAGTGGAAGGTGATAAAGGTTGGGATTTGTGTGACTCATTAGGCCTAAAGTTGAATGAGTCAATTGTAATAAGCCTAATTTCAAACTTTTCAAAATCCAAAATGGAAGTTTTAGCACGTGTAATAAAAATCAGTGGAAGATGATGGAAATTAGGACATTTGTGACTCATCAGGCCTAAAATTGATTTAATCAATTGATTTAGGCCTAATTTAATGATTTTCTGTGATTCATAGAACTTAAAAATTAATTTATTCAATTGATTTAGGCCTAAGTTAACGACTTTTTCAATATTATAAATCCAATAATTAATTTAATCCATAATTTTAAGTTTCACTTAACTTTCCCATCTTCAAAAATTCAATTCAAATATCAAACACCATTCCCCCACATTTAAAACCCCAAAAATCCCCAAAAACTCTCACCTAAAAAAAAAAAAAAAAAAAACCCAAAAATAACTCTTTCATCACACCCTGACACACATAATCCCAAAACAAAACCTTGAAAAAAAAACCCACAACTTGTCCCCATTGCAAAAAGGCAGAAACGAGTATATTTTTAGCGCAAATCTTTATTCAACATCTGTGTAACCCTTTACACACACAAGGGGGGGAATTGCAAACTCCCATCGCAGCAAGGGAGATTTCAGTTGCGTCTTGTATCTGCAAGTTCCCAACCCACATCTTTTGTTGCTAACCCTTTCAACTCCACGGTCGAGCGAGGTCACTCAGCGTTCCTAAAAATAGCAACTCTGGCCAATGACCAGCTGCCATAACCCCTTCCCTCTCGTTTTACCCCAAAGGGGACATCACAAGGCCACAAAAACCAACCCAAACCCCAAAAACCGATCAAAGCGACTTGTTTATCTCCGACCGAACCCCATTGTTGTCAAACCCATAACTTTCACTTGCCAAACATTTCATTTCACCCATTCCCACAATGCATTTCACCCATAATTTAATTTATTTTTTAAATAAAACAGTTTTGAATTTACTTATTTATTTTGCTTCGTTTCATTAATTCACTCGAATTAATTATTAATTTTGCCACCAGATGCAGCGCTATTGGAAGCACGAAGAAGAGCAAGAGAGCCTTGACCAATAGGAAGAGAGTGTGTCTCCGCCTGGACAGATTTGATTGGTGGAGGCGGTGCGTGTTGATAAACACGATACACTCATCACAGATGACAG